>JARVGV010000002.1:10190981-10202606 GCA_031762435.1 Hypsolebias longignatus
AAAACAAAGATGTCAAAGTAGCAAAACAGACAGATTATAAGGCAGATGTAGAAAATCAAAAACAGGAACATGTCAGCTCAGTTAATTAATTAATTAATTAATTGATTAATTAATTGATCATGTCAGCTCAATTAGTTTTATGGTGATAAAATGGTTTCTGAGGCCCACCCTCTCCCCCGTCGGCTCTTCTGAGGCAGCCATAGCCAAAGTGGCTCAAAACATCAAAGTTCATGCTCAATAATCCAGGTAGAAAATCCAACAAAGTCCAGTCAGATCTTCGGGACAGTTTCTTTTGGCTATAGTTGCCTCAGAGGAGTCGATGGGGGAGAGGGTGGGCCCCAGAAACCCTCTTATCACCAGCAAACTGGTTTTTCCACTATGTGAGTGAGCTGCTTGTGGGATTCGGTTTGTTGTGGCTCCTCAGACTGATGAAGGACAAAATGTCTCAACAAAAAAGAAACCGTCCAGATGACTAGTCTGAACTTTGTTGGATTTTTTACCTGGATTATTGAGCATGAACTTGGAAGTTCCCACATATTTATATTTCAAATTTGTCTTTTTATTTCCAGATTTTGCTGCTAATTTATGAGCTTTAAGTAGATTTACTGTATGGATTCTAATATTTGGTCTTTAATCTTTCATTCATGAAATAGGAGAAAAAGGTCTGGAAACCCTTTTGCATACACAATTGGCTGGTTCGCAGTCTTGTAAAAAAAAAAAAAAAACTACAAACTAATTTACACAAATCATAAATTTGCCTATTTTTCAGGATGATGTGGGAACCCTGTTAAATGTTCATGGCACCTCTTTAATGTTGTTTATTTATGGTGGTGTCTAAAACCATAAAGAACCAAACTTTAAACCTTTGGACGCCGACTCAGATTCACTCTGTTGTCCAGTCTATAAAGTATCGACTGTGTCTCAGACAGCGAATACTTCAACCATCTCATGGAACAGATGCTCAATTTGCACACAATTCAGACGTGTATGAACAGTTCTCATGCTGTGTGCAATTAGATTCATATCATGTTGTTTTGTTTTACAAAATATTATGAATTATTTGTTATTATTATGGGCAGCACGGTGGCACAACTGGTAGAGCTGCTGCCTCTCAGCGAGCAGGTCACTGGTTCAAATCCCGGTCCGGGGACCTTTCTGGGTGGAGTTTGCATGTTCTCTCCATGCATGCGTGGGTTTTCTCCGGGAACTCCGGTTTCCTCCCACAGACCAAAAACATGTATGTTAGGATGACTGGTGACTCTAAATTGTCCCTAGGTGTGAGTGAGAGAGTGAACGGTTGTTTGTCTCTATGTATCCCTGTGACGGACTTGCGACCTGTCCAGGGTGTATCCCGTCCCTCGCACAGTAATTGCTGGACATGGACACCGGAGACCCCCGTGACCCAAAATGGTAGAAGCAGGTAAAAGATAATGGATGGATGGATGTTATTATTATTACTTATTATATATTATTAGAATATTTTAATTTAACATTATTTATGAACAATTGCACATCACTAAATGGTTTTGTGTAAAACAAAACAACATGATATGAATTTAATTCCAAGCAGCACGAGAACTGTTCCAGATCAGATCTCTGAATGCAAACGAGAATTAGTTTTGTGTGTGTGTGTGTGAGTGTGTGTGAGTAACTGTGTTCAGGAAAACAGATAAACCAGAATGCAATGAGTCAAACCTGAAACATTTGTCTTTGGGTCTGTAGCTCCTGTTCCAATCGCCTCACCATCTGAGTCTGGTTCAACAACAGCTGCTGGTTCTGCTGCAGAGACCTCATGAGCTCCTGAACAGCATGCACACACAAATATGAATACAATAAGAAAATAAGGCCTGCAAGCAGGCCACTCCAGAACCCATTCCCTTTTCTTCTTCTTCAGCCAGCATTCGTTACAGGCTTGGGGAAAGGATGTGGTCTTGAAGGCAGCAGATCTTGCTGTAAAATACCTTCAATAACTCTGCCATTGCTGTGCTTTGATCCAAGCCCAGACCATCACAGAATCTGGCTTTTGGCCTTGCTGCCATCCATATGCTCCTTTTGTTTCTTTGGTCAGGAGAACGACAGCCACTTCTTCTAAAAATCTAGAATACTGATCTGTGAACACAGTCCACGTTTTCACTGAGTGATGGTTCGGAGCACAAAGAAGTTGACATCGCCTCTGGACCAGGTCATCATACAAGTTTGTTTTGTGCACAATAAGGACTGTACAGACATTTGTGTTTTAAAGAAGGCAGCAATCCATTAAGAGAAGTTCTGATTGTTAGCATTTTTATACAACAACCTGCACACTAGTGCATGCTCTCTTCTAAACAAGATGTCTGCTGTGAGTTATTCAGAGTGTAGGGCCTGAAAAAGGTTTTTCAAAGGCGGTTTTTGATGCTGCACAATTTGAGAAACAAGAGATTGTGCATTTTTAACTTGCCCCCCTGTCCTTTACACTCTAGAGATCCTCCACATAAATTAAACTGCTTCATATTGTGATTAACAAAAATAAATATGCTAAACCATTTAATTCAGGAATATTACTTTTAATAAGTTGAACTATGTTCTTCCACATCTGTTGACAAACTGGAGACCATCGGTCCATTTTTGCCCCTCAAAGTTGTTTTTAATCCTGCTTGGTATTAAAACAATAAAGTGTTGATATTACTTTAAAAAAAAAAATCTCATAATTTGCTCTTGTCCACACTTTTTGGAATGCTTTGCAGGTTTGACACAGAAAAAAAAATGCTTGTTAACAAAATGAATTACATTTATGCAACAAGGACTGAAACATTGAATTTATGTTTATTGTTTAACACTATAAAAAAATATAATTAGATATCACACTTTTTCTTTCTTGACATTCTCATTTGTTTCTGATTTTGGGTTGCACAAAACATGTTGTGTTATTAATTGTTCACAATTATAAAAAAATACTGCACTGTCGTATTCTGTTTGCTGTAAGGTAGACACCCGGTTACACAACAAAATACACAAAACAGACATCTGTTATGTATCTCTACATTTTGAAGGGCTTAAATGTATAATAATAATATATAATAATAATAAGAATATTATTATTATACATTTAACCATTAATTAGTGTAACCACTTTTTCCTTTCATGTTTAAATTTGATTTAATTGCATACAAACCAAACAAAAATTTATTTTGCTTGTTGTTACCATAATGCTCCTTACAAATCCTTATTTTCCAATTAGTTTGAACTTTTTTTGATTATTTGTTCTGCTTAAATGAGTGAATCAGGATACATATTGTGGAGAATTTGTTGAACTACACATGTGATTGCAGATTAATATTCTTGAATATTAAATGTTTGACTTTAAATTAAACTAGAGAATGGGATTCAGCCAAGCCGTAACGTCCAGTTTCTTACCTGCTTTTCAGCCTGTTCAGCAACATTCTCCTTCTTGAGTTTTTTGACCATTTCACTTTCCTAAAATCACAAATGCATAAATTTGTCTTTGCCAGATTTAGATTTCAACATGAGGCAGAACTTTGTATGTTGTAATCGTTTTATTTTTCTTCATGTTTTTTTTTTTTTTTTTTACCATTTTAAGTTTTTGCTGCAGCTCCTGTAAATGCTGCTCCCTTCTTGCAGGACTGTGGGTCTTCTCATGTACCACAGATTTCATCTTTTCTTTTATGAGCTTGTTACTGGCCCCAACCAACTCCTGAGAACGTACCACACACATAACACGAGTACATGAAGGTTGACTGATGTCGATTTACTGGCTGAAAGAGCCGGTCACATTTACAGCCAAATACAGACACAGCAGAAGCAACACATAGAACAAACAAGATCTTTTACTACTTAATTGAAGCAAATTATAGTTGGGTAACACAAAAAAAAAGCATGAAGGTTCACAGAAGATCTGAAAAATTAAAAAAATAAAACCAACAAAAAATACTACAAAGAATAAAAGTTAAGGAAGGCTGATTAGTGAGTGACAAGTGGGCTGATTGTGGATGGGAAACAGGTGAGTTGGGAGCTGAAAACTGGGATAACTGAGGACATCTGGTGGATACAATAACACAAGCACATGACTGAATAACTAAAAACACAAAAAGAAAAACTAATACCAGTCAGAAAGTAACTTCAAATACATACAAATGTAACACAAAGCCACCACACATCCAAAGCAAAAATGTACTTTTGGTGTAAGTTAAATATTTTTTGAGCAAATGCATTTTGTGCAACACAAATAAAATGTGATTTGAACAAAATATTTACCTTTTTAAGTGCAACAATAGTTTCTTCCTGTCTTTGATTGGCAGCGGTCAGCTTGGTGTTGATTTTCATGGCTTCGTCAACTTTAGAAAAGACAGGTCACCATAAAACATCTTTGCATCAATACAACAGTCTGAGCTTGTTTTCATGCAGCAGGCAGACAGGTGCAAAGTGGCCAAAGGTTACAATTCAAACAGATTCTAAAAGCAGCATAATGGGCCACAGGGCTGTTAAACCTGACCCCATCTGGGCTCCATTGACAGGAACACTACCGTCAGCTGACAAACAGAAGTCAAAAGTATGCTACACGAGTCAGCAGCAGAGAAGCGACATGATGTGATGGATCAATCCTACGATGTAGGAACACTGTCTCAGCCCACATTTGTTACACTTTGAAGCTGAACAGGACGATGTTTCTCACAGGTACACTGTAGTTTTATCTGAGTTTTCCTGAAGGAGCAGTTAAGAAAAACACGACGATCACCCTTGCTCAAATTGTAAAATAATGATCTGAATAAAGTGAGTTTTTTTTTTTTTTTTTTTTTAACAGATAATGATGTGGTGTTGAGCACAGTCGAAGTAGATTATAAATCAGCTTACATCCAGATTCCTGTGAAATATTTTGCATACTTTCCTACTTAATAAAACAAAATCAGGCTGTATAAGGAGCAGTCAAGAGTTAATATATGAATTAAGCTGTCATTTACATACTTAAAAACTCTAAAGAGTTTTGTTAAGAAAGGATGGCAATTTTTGTTTTCATCCAGTCATTTATTACCATTGTGCCCTAGTTTCCCATGAGCCTCCTTGACCATGGCACATTGTCTGGAAAGAGCAGCAAATCTTTTCTCCACCTCCCCCAGTTGGTTCAGGTGGGTGTCCCTTGTCCGATTCTGCAAGGCCAGCTTCTGTTCCTGCGGAGGGGCCGTGGTTAAAATAGATAGAAACCAAACAGCATCCCCCTCAGAGACAAAACGTTATGCAAAACCTCTCTTGGCACCTTAGACTGTTTCACTAAAAACAGTGAATAAGATTTGAATAACTAAAACATGCTGACTGGCTTGTTCCTGGCCAAATGCTTCAGCTCAGCCAAAAAAATGAATAAATAAAATAATATATCTGTAAAACTATGTGAACGTTTAGGTAACAGCTAGTGCAGCTAGTATTCATAACATTTCACCTACTGCTTTCAAAACATTTAATAATTAAAAAAAAAAAAAATGTCATTGTAATTGTAAAAAAGACTATGATTTCTCTGAGGGGATCAATAAAGTACCTGTATAGTTGAATAATACTAAAAAGGCTTCTTATACCAGGGGAGCGTGTAAGCTTGAGTTTAAAACGTGTGGTTTGACGAGGCCTGAGCCACAGTTCCACAGATATGAGTGTGTCGAGGTAAGAAGTGATGCACTCATGTAGCTCATAGTACAAGCCTGTTGTTAAAGTTATGACCTGGTGGTAACGTTACCTTTTAAATACACTACATGTAGTTTTCTTGTTTGAAACCACTTTAGAAGCAGTAAGAAGCAGTACTCGGCCATGATTCACAAGAAAACCAAATCACAAGAGTACAGCATACGACACATTGTCTGTTGACAAACATACAGTTTCATTAAATTATCTTGAGCAGATCAAAGTAATGGTTCAGACGAGCAAAGGCTGTTTGACTTTGACCTTTAATTGTGTCCTTGACCTTGGAATTGAGAAGATGAAAAGTGTATGACACTCTGTTCAGGATGCACAAGTGTATGAAGTTTTATTCAATTATCTTGAGCGGAAGACAAGTTATGGGTGGGAGAAGAGAATGATGGCATTACCTTTTAACGGCAAATACTAAATAATTAAAACACTTTTGCTCAGACTGAGCATAAAACAAGAGAAAAAAGTTGTGAAAACACTGAGAAGAATCTGGTTTAACTCACTTTGTATCTGACTTTTTCAAGAGAATAAAATAATTAACTCAGCTCAAGCTTCAGAGCACTTTATTGCTTTTCAAACTGCCATTATGGTTTGATTGTCTGTATCAAGCCAAGCTTTTTTTTTTTTTTTGGCCTTTTTTCATTTCTCCTCCCTTCACTTTCATGAACTCCCTCTAAGTCTGCTGTGAGGAAGGTTAAACTGAGCGAGGGCCCGTTATAAAATATTTTAAGAGGTTTTTTTTTTTTTTCTTTGCTGCGCTGGCAGTTCAAAGTGTCACACACTCCCAGTGTGTTACTCCTGATGAGCTCTTCCTCCTCAGCACAAGTAACTCGTCTTCCTTGTTTAATTCCTCTCACTCCCACCAATCCTCCGTCAACAGTTTGTTCGTATAAATGGAGAACCCCTCCTTACCAGCTCACTTGATTTCTTTTCCAAGTTGAACTTCAGCAACTGCGTAACAGCAGAAGAAGAAAAGGAAAAGTTACATTCTTTCAAAAAGAGTTGTGGACATGTGAAGATATCACATATTTACTCCACACACTTGTTTGTAAAGTTATGAAGCCAGCTGATTTCAGATCTTGCCAGTTATCGCATGAGATTTAAGAGGTGTGACCAAAACGGCTTTAGCTCGTCGTAAGATGGTGTTAGTTTAAGGTCCTGTCCACACAGAAATGCTGTCTTTTCAAAACATTTACTGATTTATTATTTTTTTTCTTTCAGCTGATGCCTTCTTCAGGGTCGCCACAGCGATATAACCCACACAAAGAACAAAACAGCCTTTATCTGTCTTTTATAATGTGTCGTTCTGTCTGGCGTTGCTGTTTTAAAAATATGACGTAGCATTTCAAGAAGTTTTTGAGATATAACTAATACTGTTTAAATGCTGATTCCTCTGTGAAATGGGACCTAATATGTGGGGGGGTGGGGCGATGTACATTCCTTCAACAAGGAATATCCATCTTTACCCGCTTCTTCCTTTTCGAGTCACGGGGGTCACTGGTGCCCATGTCCAGCTATCACTGTGTGAGAGGCGGGGGACACCCTGGACAGGTCACAAGTCCATCACAGGGACACACAGAGACAAAGGAGACAAACAACCATTCACTCTCTCACTCACACCTAGGGACAATTAGAGTTACCCATAATATGCATGTTTTTGGACTGTGGGAGGAAACTGGAGAACCCGGAGAAAACCCACGCATGCACGTAGAGAACATGCAAGCTGCACCCAAAAAGGCCCCTGGGCTGGGATTTGAACCAAGGTAACCTGCTTGTTGACAGGCAGTACTGCACCACCGTGCTGCCTCCTTCAAAGAATGCTCAGCGTTTATTTTCATTAATGGTGACTGTTCATTATTTAAGCCTGTCACCATAAGAAACATTGCTGGGCGACTAATTGTCTCAGAAATTTTGCAATAAATGATAATATTGTTTGAAACTTGACAATATTTAGTCATTTTTGTCAAATGTAAGAAGAAATGTTTGTTAATTTGTTTTGCATGTAGTACCTATTTCTGACCACCAGATGGTAGTATAAGACTGTTTGAACGAAGGATGCATAGTGAAGAGCAGCATGTCTCTTTAAAAAAAAAATGGGAGGGAGGGAGGACCCTTGACATGACATGGGCTGTCTCTCTTCAGTTCTCAAAATGTCGGCAGCTCGGTGTGGTTTGAGCTCTTTAGCATAGCATTTTTCACACAAAGCTTTTAATAAATAAAAAAAACAGTAAACAAGTTCTCAGCTTCTTATCGCAGAGAAAAACAATTTTACACGAAAGCACAGGTTTTGTTGTCATCCATTATCAATGTATACAATTATCAGCTCATGAAATCATATTTATAACTAACAATAACGTGTTTTTGCAAAATTGAGTCTGTTGGTTCTGCCTTTTTCAGCGGACCCCGTTTTATCTGTGGCTCTTTGAAAATAAAAAGTGCCCACACAAACAAAAATAGTGCACTATAAAAATCTTATACACAGTGATTGTAATAGTTCAGTAAGTTTTATAGAATTATCTGTTTTAGTGTAAATTTTTATTTCTAAACAAAATAGTGAATATACAGGTGGTCACCGACTTGCGGCGCCATCGACTTACGGCATTTCCGACTTACGGCGCCGCCCCCAGTGACGTCATCACACCTTACGTTGCCTTTTTTCTGCAGCATTTTATGTTTTTATCGGGTTTTTTTAGGGTATTTTGTTAGATAAATGCTTGGAAACACATTAAAACGGCGTTCTAAGTACGCTGTTGTTGTGTTACATTGAAAAAACGTGTTTAAAACGCCGTTACCATTCGCCATGTGCTTTCAGTTTTGATTCACGGCCGAAAATCCGGAGTTACGGCCGCCAGGTGGGGGGCACTCCGACTTATGGCATATCGAGATACGAACGCGCCGCAGGAACGGATCTCGTTCGTAACTCGGGGACTACTTGTATTAGAATTAATTGGGGGTTGATTGAACTAGTCTCACATATTTAATGATAATCAAAAGCTTCATGCCTGATTGTTACACGTGAAAATGTGTAAAATTAATGCACTGATACACAAGACCGACTGGTCTCAGTTTTAACCAAACAGCCCAGAAATTGTCTCCCAGACAGAACATCAGAAACAGTCTATTGTCTCAGTAACATAGCTGGGTTGTTAAAGGCCAGTCGAGCGTAGGGACGGCTGTAAATCACCTTTGCGGTGTTCAGCTGCAGACACACACTTTTAGTCAGAATTAAACTGGACTTTCCTTTATCTACTTGTCTTGTTGAGCTGTTTATTGATAATATGTTTATTCAAATACGAAAGACCGAATGAGAAACATAAAACTCATTAAAACAATTAAGGCTGCTGATTAGGATAAGAAAAACAAAGGGACAAGAGTGTGATCATCTCATTACCTGCAGTGACTTCAGTTCTTCCTTTAAGTTGTTAATCTCCTTGGCTTTTAGCTCGGCACTGACCTGGTATTTCCCCTGAAATAGGATATTATTATTGTGAGTGTCAAAAAAAGCAATAAAGCACAGCACAAAAGAATCTGCTCCGAGGGCCAAGACTGTGTGGCTGACAGGAGCAAATTTACTGTTCCACTTTAACATTAACAGAATAAAATCCACTGAGCGCCAAATGTTTTTGGAAATAAACTCTTCATACCTTCTCCTCCTCTGTGTGCTGTAATTTGACCTGAAACTGCAAAGAAGAGAATAAATTATTCAACAAAATGTTTTAAAAAATGCAACTGTGAAAACATACCTGTTTCTTAACAGTGGAGAGTGTCTCAGAGTGCTGGTTTGTCACGGTTTCAATTTGATGTTGTAAGGATTCCTGATGGGAAAAGACAAAAAGAATCATAAATATTTTTTTTTCTGCGAGTAAAATTGAGTTATTCTGTAAATTATCTGTATGAAGATGTAAGTGTAAAGGCCAAGCTGTACCTTTGCCCACTCCAACTCCTGTTTCTCCAATACCAGCTGACTGATCTGGTTCTCAAAACGTATCTCTGCATCCTAATCAACAGAAGAATAAAAAAAACAAAACAACATATTTTACATTAAAACTGACACTAAACCCACACAGGAAAGAGTATCTCAGTATCGTGAGATGTCAAAATCAGTGTTATGGATGACTCTCAGCTACCACACCAAATTTTAGCTCAGTAAAATAAGTCTCAAGATTCATGCACTGGTTCAGGGACTGTGTGGTCGAAACACACAGCCTTACGGCGGCAGATGATAAAAACGTTTTTGTTCTCCTCGTTAAACAAATAACTCTGAAGTTGAGCCATAAGTGCAAACTGCTCTAAGTTTCTCTGGTTCAGTCCAGCGTATCTTCTGTAGGCACAGCCAGAGAAAGAGGAACATTAGAAGGGAGGTGATATTTGTGGAAAGCCATCCCTATCCTCCCTCTTCCCTCGGAGAAGGCAGGTAAAAGTCAATTGCTCTCCAAACATCGGTACTTTTTTTATGTGCATGTGGGCGCTGGCCGACTCAGTGAGCTTATTTTACAAGTTCCTATTAAAATATGCCACCAGTGTGGCACTGCATTAAAAAAGGAGAGCACAGGTTATAAAGCTGTTATTTTGGGGGCCAGGGATTAATTACTATGTGAGTGTATTTAAAACCAAGACAGTAAAAACACACAGCAAAGCTTTACGAAGCTTAGTGATCTGTGTACTGTAAATAAAAATATAAAAAAAACAGATGTTGTATAAAAACTTCAATATTTTTTGTCCCAAACTGATTGATGATGATACAAGATGATTCTTACAAAAACAAAATTCCCATGATACCTAAAATATTAAATTTTATTCTGTCAGTTTTTAAACATTTCATTGCACAATCAAAATTTAATGGTGACAGAATCGGGGTAAAACAAGACCGATGTAGACAAAATCGGTAAAAGGACAATGGCTCCATTACTGTTGTTCCGAGGACAAAACCTAACAATTTTTAAAGTATCCGTTTATCTCATTGGAGTTAAGCTAGCATATAGATGAGAAGTGCAAAAAAATTAAATAAATAAAATAAATTCCCATTTAGTGTGAACAAGGCCTCTATAATTTATGTACTAATTCATTTAATCAGTGAGGGTAAAACCCCTTAGGTTTCTTCTGATTTGTATTTCTTGCCACACATAAATGTTTCATATCATTAAATTAATTTCAATATCAGTCAAATATAAGCCAAGAATAAAATAAGGTTTTCAAATACAGGTACTGATTTTATTTAATGAGACAAAGCTAACTTGACCTTATGCAAAAAGTAATTGCCTCTCTTGTTAAATTATGAACTTTTTTTGTTTTTTTGTAAAGCTGGGTCCAGTTTTATTTAAAGCCCTGGGCATGATTGCTGCCAGCCCTGTAGAATTATGAAATCACAAACAGAGCCATCAACTACAACAGAAGAACTGAACAGTGGTGAAGCTTCCCACCAAAATGACTCCAAGAACACAACAACCACTCATCCAGGAGGTCCCAAAAGAACCCAGAAAAACATCTAGAGCCCTGCAGGCCTCACCTGCCCCTGTTAAAAGTCAGATTAATGATCCAACAAGAGGAAAGAAACGATGTAAAAAAGAACACAAAGATCAGTTGTTTCTGTATTGAACCTTTTTTGATTTGATCATGTCCTGGATGACTGAGAATCTTCACCAGCATAACACAAACATCTGTCTCACATATGCCCAAAAGGCATCTTGATGATCCCCGAGACTGACTAGACAAAAGCGGAACTTTTTGGAAGTTGTGGTTCCCTTACATCTGAAGCGAACACTGCATTTAAAATAGAAAAGGAACGTCACACACCATAAAATATGATGGTAGTAGTGTGAGATGGTATGGGACTGCTTTTGCTGCTTCAGGACGTGGTTTATGGAGCCATGCATTATCTTCTATACCATCCATCCATCCATCCATCCATCCATCCATCCATCCATCCATCCATCCATCCATCCATCCATCCATCCATCC
>JARVGV010000002.1:10208953-10219038 GCA_031762435.1 Hypsolebias longignatus
AAACGACGTCCAGATGACATGATTCAACCTTTTTTGTTGTTATATACCTGGATGACTGAGAAAACAAACTTTGTGTTCATTCAAGAGTGTTTTATTATTATTATTTTCTTCCTGTTTTGTAATTTTCATACATTTAAAAATGTTTTGCCTTTATTCATGTATTTATTATGAATTTTCCCATTAGAAAATCACTTTGTTTTATTCTGCCTCAGCTACTTGGTCCTTTTTAAGCTACTTTTAGACTTTTGCCGCTTTTAGCTAGTGTTCTGCCACATTTAGGTGGCTTTAGCATGTACGGTAGTCGTATTTTGATACTTAGAGCTAAAGTTGTAATCTTTTGATTCTTTTAGCTTTTAGCAGCTACTTTTAGACTCTTGCTATGTTTAGATTTTAGCCATCATTTTGCACATTTAGCTGAAGCTCTTGTACTTTTGGCTAACCTTTTGGTGCTTTTAGCCAGCATTTTTCTACTTTTGGGTTTTAACTATGCTTTTAGACTTTTTTGCTACGTTTAACTATCATTCAACTCCTTTTAGCTTCTAGTCTGCATTTTGCAATTTTCAGCTAAAATTCTAATTATTTTTGGCTTGCTTTGTGCTATAATTTCTCCATTTTAACTTGTAGGCAGTGTTTTGCTAATTTTATTTTATTTTTAGCTTTATTTCTGCAACTTTAGCTAGTCTATTGATGCTTTTAGCAGCAATTTTAAAACTTCTATCTTTTCATCATCATTTTCCTACTTGCTTCACTGTAGGTTCTGGAGTTGCCACCAAGCCTGTGCAGTCGTCTTCTATATGGAGCAGCCTCATCGCCCACCTCAGGTTCTCCGTGACTGTGAAACGCAGATTAGTCCACCTGAAGTCCCACAGCGACTGTTTCCTGGGCTCGGAGGCCGTGGACGTTGTGGAAGAACATGTGGCTAATGCCAAGGGCCTCGAGGGTGAGTCCTGTTGTTTGTCTGGTAATCTTCTGTTTTTGACTGAAGACCCTGAACTCTCATGTTTGATCGAAGGTGCGAGTGTGTCGCGGGACAAAGCGATGTGTGTTTGCCAGGCGCTGCTACAGTGCAATGTGTTTGAGGCAGTGGGAACAAAAGTGTTAGGCAAAAACAAGAAGCAGGACGTGTTTCAGGACAGCAGGAGTGCTCTCTACAGGTGAGACACAAACACATTACACTCTGTACGGTATACGCTGCTGTGTTCCTACTGTGTTTATGTTCAAACTCAGGTTTGTTGGCTCGTCCACACCTTCGGTTGATGATCTGGAAAGAGGCGTGCTCGTAAACGGGATCCAGAAGTTCTTTTGCGGGACATCTTTGGACAGGTATTTAATTAAATGTTTCCGGTTTTACCAAGGTTGTGACCCCCCGCAAATGCCGCAATCCATAAAAGGAAGAAGCGAGTAAAAGATAATGGATGGATACACAAAGTTTGTTTTCTCAGTCATCCAGGTATATAACAACAAAAAAGGTTGAATCATGTCATCTGGATGGATGGATGGATGCATAGATGTGTCAGTACGTGTATTCACACCGTGCCGGTACAGATGCTTTGGGTGGTTAGAAAACAAATTTGTCAGTCACAGCTGATCACTGCAACCATCTAGAATTGGGCACGTTTGCATTTCGCCGACAGTTCCGACAGAAACTCCATCAAACAAAAGATGACATTTTGCTTTAGAATAACTATCAGAAGCTTAAAGACCTGCTTATAAGTCCAAATAATCACACACGGCTGCAGCGTGGGAAAGGAGAGGTTTTTACCGCTAGGGTTCCAGTGTACTGCTTATGGTATTTATGTTCTGTTGGTTATGGCAAAAAGTCATGTCAAATAATTACCTGTTGTCACATTTGGGAATATCTTTATTTTTTGCATCAAGTTAAAGTCAATTGAACTGAAGTGAACACCACCATACATCTGTTTTTGTTGTATTTTTATTTTGGAGCCTAATAGAAAGTTCTCTTTCTGAAGTTTATCAAACTTTCTGTTTGATACATGGACTGACTGTTCAGACTGGATGAAAAAGAAAGCAGGAAATGTGCTTTTGGTTTTCGTTCTTCTGGGAGAGGTATTTAAGAAAAAGACATACTTTAAACATTTTTTTTTTTATCTCTCCTGTTGTAGCAGTACGCCCATACTTTTTACAAATTGGATAAAAACTAGAAATTTTGTCAAGTTTTGCTTAAAAGTCCTGTTTCAACTCCCATTTGTTATCTTTTACTTCTAAACAGATTAAGCTTTTTTATTTAGTTTTATTTTTCAAAGTACCGGTAGGTGTTTGTCAGTAGTTCTATGGACTTATTGTTTTCTTACCTGACTTCATAGAGGAACGTTTAACTTTAGCTGTAGACTTTCAAATGCATGTTAATAATAAAAATATTAATAAAAGGCTTTCAGATAATGTTCATCCGCTGTTGATAGTTGATGTTTTAGACTTTAAAGGACACACTGCCCTCTTCTTCTTCTTCTTGATAATCTCTTTAGGAATACTGTAGTATGTTTGGAGAATCTTTGGTTTCTGAGAGGAAACTTGTAGAAAATGACAGAGGCCCATTGTACAAGTTGTATAGTTTTATTTAGGCACAAATTTAATCTAAAGTTGTGCTTTTTTTGTTAAATATGTGAAGAGTACAGGTCTCCATCTCATATCATTAAGTTCACTGAAGTTTTAGAGTTCAAGCTCCCAGCTGTCTGACTCTGTTTTACATCTCAGACAGGAAGAGCAGACGTGTTCAGCCGAGCTTCACGTTGACGGGTCCTTCCCCGAGACGTCCATGAAGACCAGCCAGCTCGAAGCTCGCTTCGCTGCTAATCTGACGGTGGGTCCTCCGGTGGGCTGTCTGACCCCCAGCAGAGCGCACACCCACTCCAGTTTACCACAATCACGTAAGAGAACCGGGTGAACACTTTTCATATCTGCAAATATTCGCCGATTTCAAATTGAAATATTTTATTAACTTGAATCATGTAGATCCAGATAGGGTTTTGTTTTGTCTCGGGGTGGGGTGGGGGGTGGGGGGGTCACAGGCATGGTGGATGGCTTAATTTCCCCTTTAAGAAACCGTGTTCCTCCTCGGTCACTTAGTTTAGCAGGCGCTCATCTCTTCGGGGGTTTTGTCGACTTGGCGGGGACCAGAGGTGGAGACGCTTTCGTGTTGCAGGAAATGAAATCTACTTCAAAAATTTTCTTATCAAAGGAGGGGTCTGGACCCCTAGACCCCCCCCCCACCACCACCACCACATTACAAATGCTTCTGATGCCAGTGGGCATGAAAGAGGCACCTGGCAAAGCAGCTGAAATGGCCCTTGAAAGGTTTGTCCAGGCCAAAAGATTTAAGAAATTAGTTTTTGCTGTTGGCAGAATGTTATATTTGGTTCCTCTGGGTGGCTTGCTGCTGTTTGTTTGCTTTTTATTTTTTTGTTGACTGGCCATCTTTCCTATGTATGCCCTAATTAAATTAGGATACGTTAGTGAATGTCTTATCTGAAGCATGTTGTTCTTTGCTCTAATTTTCTTCTTGGAGTATAACAGAACGATTAATTGACATGTTACAAATCACAAAATCTTCAGGAGATGTGCATGTGCCGTTAGGTTTGTCACCTTTTTCATCCCTTCTGAGTTTGCAGGTATGATTTTTACTGCAGTGCACGTAGATTTATTTGAGACGGGAGGTGAGGCGGACCTGCCTTTAACTTTCAGATCAGATTGTAGGGGATCTCGGGGGTTTTACTGATTATTAGATACAAGCTACTGACTAGCTGATGCATGTCAGAGTAACCTGTTTTAAGTTTGATTTTATACCTTCGATCTGTTTTTGCGTCAGTGGTGAAGGAGGTGTGGCAGGAGCAGACTTTGTCCAGGCTGTTAAACCTGGTAGAGCTCCCTCTGCTGGAAGGAGTGCTGCAGTACACGTCATCTCCTCCTGCAGAGAACCTGGTGGCTCACGGTAACCCTGACCTGATCTACAGCAGCAACCACCTGGACCGGCAGATCCTCAAGGCCTTCAGGAACTCCCAGTACGTTCAGTCTTTATGCTTCTTCACCTGTGGAGGTTTTTTAATTATAATGTCCGTAAATATTTTTGTTAAATGATGTATATTCAGTTGAAAACAAAACTCTATTAAATGCTCACATTAGCAAAACCCCTTTTTTAGCCATAAATAAGTGAAGTCAAAATTTGATTGACAAATCAGCCCTCATCAGCGTCCCTACCCCAAAATCGCTGATGTCTCTTTAATAATGCACATGGAGCTGAAGTGTGCAAGGTAGCTTTTTAATTCAGTTTACAAAGTGGGATTAACGTGTCATCGTTGTTTTTATTCACCACGGATGATGAAAAGGAAAAGGAGTCGTGTGTGTGTGGGAGTGGTGGCGCTGAGGTTAAGAAGGCGAGCTTGTGATCGGACAATCGCAGGTTCAAGACCCAGTACCGACAACATTAAAAAAAAAAATATGTGGGTGGGATAAGTGAAGCAGTCACACCTGTCTCCATCCTCATCTGCCCCACTCTGGGCCCTTGAGCAAGGCCCTTAGCCTCCACCATCTGCTCCCCCGGGAACCCTAAACATCAGCACTCTACTCCACGCAGACGGCTGTGGTAGCTCGGTGGTCTGTGGTTGTGTCAGGAAGGGAATCCGGTGTAAAAAAAACAATTGCCAAGTCTTCGTGCAGCTATTTCGCAGTGCTGACCCCTGATGAAGGGAGAAGCCGAAAGAAGAAAAGGAAGAAAAAAAATGTTGTTCTTGCAAAATAGTTTTTATTTTAATACGATTTTTATGGTTAATATTTTTAAAGCTGATATTTGGTTTATTTAGTTTGAGCGGTGGGCAAGTTGGCACTGTTTCAATCATGAGTAACGGAGAGGCAGCAAAGAAGTGTGGAAAACTACATCTCTGCTTCATGGTCTGATTTCTAGACGGGACCGTTTCTTGTCAATGATTTGGATGTGCAACTGACTCAGCTCTTTTTAGAGAGAAGTGGGGCTCCATTTAAGGTGGGATGGATTTGATCTTGCCTCAACAGACCAGGTTTTATACGGTTTCCCACTGTGTGGATTCTCATGTGATAATTTATACCTTGCTTACTGCTGAACTTCTGACCACAAAAGGAACAACTGAAAGATTTCTCTCCACTGTGCCTTATCATGTGATGCTTTAAGTCACTTTTCCTTGCAAAGACTGCTTCACAGACAGAACAGCTGAAAGGTTTCTCTCCACTGTGACTTATCATGTGATGCTTTAAGTCACTTTTCCTGCCAAAGGCTGCTTCACAGACAGAACAGCTGAAAGGTTTCCCTCCACTGTGCCTTATCATGTGTTGCTTTAAGACACTTTTCCTTGCAAAGGCTGCTTCACAGACAGAACAGCTGAAAGGTTTCTCTCCACTGTGACTTATTATGTGTTGTTTTAAGTCACTTTTCCTTGCAAAGGCTGCTTCACAGACAGAACAGCTGAAATATTTCTCGCCACTGTGCCTTATCATGTGTTGCTTTAAGTCACTTTTGATAGCAAAGACTGCTTCACAGAGAGAACATCTGAAAGGTTTCTCTCCACTGTGCCTTATCATGTGTTTATTTAAGTTAATTTTCCTTGCAAAGACTGCTTCACAGACAGAACAGCTGAAAGGTTTTTCTCCACTGTGCCTTATCATGTGTTGTGTTAAGTCACTTTTGATAGCAAAGGCTGCTTCACAGACAGAACAGCTGAAAGGTTTTTCTCCACTGTGCCTTACCATGTGTTGCTTTAAGTTACTTTTGATAGCAAATGCTGCTTCACAGACAGAACAGCTGAACGGTTTATCTTCACTGTGTCTTATCATGTGTTGCTTTAAGTCACTTTTGATAGCAAAGGCTGCTTCACAGACAGAACAGCTGAAAGGTTTTTCTCCACTGTGCCTCATCATGTGTTGCTTTAAATCTCTTTTCCTTGCAAAGGCTGCCTCACAGTCAGAACAGCTGAAAGGTTTTTCTCCACTGCGTTGTTCTCCACTATGCCTCATCATGTGATGCTTTAAGTCTGTTTTCCTTGCAAAGGCTGCTTCACAGTCAGAACAGCTGAAAGGTTTCTCTCCACTGTGCCTTATCATGTGTTGCTTTAAGTTATATTTCCTTGCAAAGGCTGTTTCACAGACAGAACAACTGAACGGTTTCTCTCCACTGTGCCTCATCATGTGTTGCTTTAAGTCACTTTTTCTTGCAAAGGCTGCTTCACAGACAGAACAGCTAAATGGTTTCTCTCCAGTGTGGATTCTCATGTGTTGTACTACAGCATGTTTACATGTAAAAGCTGCTTTACACCGAGAGCAGCTGAAAGGTTTATCTATTTTCTGGATTCTTCCATGTTCTAACAATTCTGACCTCTGGTAGAATGTTTTACCACATTCAGTGCAGCTGTAAAGTTCCTCACCACTCTGACATTTTGTATCATCTTCAGGAACTGTATTATTATGGTCAAAGTTTAAAACTGGAGGATGTTCACTGTTCTCCCAGTTTTTGTAACCGATATTTACATCTGAAGACTTTAATACTTTGTCTTTGGAATCTGACTCTAAATACTGATCTGGTTCTTGTTCTTCGTTGTCTCTGTTCTCAGTCTTGATGGTACAAAGCTCTGAGAACTGAGGCTTCTCATCATCTTCAAACTTCACATTGACAGGGGTGATTTCAGCCTCCTCCTGTTCCTCCTTAATCTGTGGGGGCTTTTCATCCTCCTGGTCCAGACTTGTGCTCCAGTTCTGCTGCTCCAGAGAAAACTCCTTTTTAACTTCTGCAAGAGGTGAAGATAAAAAATGTCTGAAAAACATTTTTATGTTGTAAAATAATAACAAAGTCCAACTACATTTTCTTTCTCAATTCGATTAATTACCAACAGCCGATGAACTTCTGCAGGAAACAGAAACAAAATTTTGTAAAAGGAAGCATTAAGTCATAAATAAAAATGTTCATTCCAAATGTTAAGATCCATCCATCCATCCACTTTTACCCGTTTCTTCCATTTTGGGTCATGGGAGTAGCCGGTGCCCATGTCCAGCAATCACTGTGCAGGGGGTGGGGTACACCCTGGACAGGTCGCAGGTCCATTACAGGGCCACATAAAGACAAACGAGACAAACAACCATTCACTCTCTCACTCACACTCAGGGACAATTTAGAGTTACCAATCAGCCTAACGTGCATGTTTTTGGTCTGTGGGAGGAAACTGGAGTACCTGAAGAAAATGCACACATGAACAGAAAGAAAATGCAAACAGGATTTGAACCAGCAACCTTTTCGCTGAGAGACAACAGCTCTACCAAATGAGCCACAGTGCCACCTTAACAACACATTGATTGGCCAAAAAAAAAAAAAAAACATTCTGAGGTCAAAGTTTCTCATGAATTACTTGTAGTTTGTCACTGCTCCACATTTTATTTCAACCTTTGACCTTTTCAGCAGCTCAGAGAAGAACAAAGTGAAAAGTGAATGGCTCCATTGTTGTTTTAGCTTCTAGTGCATGAAGCGATGGTGGGCGTGTGCAAACTAGACTGCTGCATCGACGTTTCTCATTGTCTTCATTTGTCAAGTCAAACATTTTACAAAGAAAATATGTAAAAATTCAAGTTCATCTCCCCAAAATGCTCTTTATATGTCAGAATTGCAAAAAACAGCAGAACAAGTTTATGTTGCAAAATATTTGTGTCAGTGTAGTCACTAAAGATTTTCCAGCTCCTAACTATAACAGCTGTTTATTACATTGAATGTTGGTTGACACTGGCTGAATATGCCCAAGTACAGTAACTTCAAACAAATGCACATTTACTAGATGCTGAGATCAAACAATGTATCATGTCAAATTTACTGTTTCTGATCCTTTTCTAAGACTTAAACACACTCTAAGTGGGCCCTGACAGGTATTATTAATGAGTTGCATCAACTTAAATTGATCAGAGCCTTAGAGAAGATTATCAAAAGCATTTGAGAGAGAAAGTATTGATTCTTCGGGTTGGTTGCTTAGCTATTCCTCTGAAATCTCATTAGGGATGAAGAGCCCTGCCACAGTTGGCTTTGAGCTGTGTTTACCATTTTCCACATAGAATTTTTTTAATTACGAGAGCTGTCTAGCTGCCAGAATCGATAGTTAAGAATCTCAAATCAGTGAATGGGGAGAGGAAACCCTTTTCAGTTTGGAACTGGAAAAAAAAAAAAAATGAAACAGATGGAGCGGAGTGCTTTGCACTTGGGGCCCAGATTAACGTCAGTGTCCTTCAAAACTTAACTTTTACCTGCTGTGACTGTGAAAAGAAACAAAAGCAAAAAGCGAGACAGAAAGCGTGAAAGACAAAAATGTCAATGTCAGCTTTATTTATATAGCACATTCAAAAATAACAATGTTGACCAAAGTGCTTGACAAACAAGAATTATTCTAAAATGATGGCTATGATGCAAGACCTTGGACATTTTTTACAAGTATTTTATTCAAACAAAATTAATTAGTGTGAAACTCTGCCCTTATACCCTTATGGGAGTTGAACCTGCAGCTTTCTGGTCCCAAGTCTGCCATTGCACCACCACCACTCCTTCCAAGTACAAACCATCTAAAACTCTTATGTTGCAGCAGTGAAAATACAATTCTCATCAACAGAATGCAACTAAAGACACTGTGGAAAGTGTGCACTGTGTAATCAAAAACCTATACAAGTTAACAGTGAGTTTTAGTCAGTGGTTGTACTAAATTAAAAGTGTTATCAAATAAACAAAATAGCTTCAACTGAAATTTAATCTCAAGTTATAAATAACAATGAATTTTTTTTCCCCTAAATTCACATATATACAGGTAGTCCTCCATTTCCGACGCAGTTCCGTTCCTGCGCATGCGTCGTAAACCGAATTTGATGTAAGTCGGAACACACGTACATACTGCACCATATACATGTACAGTACTGTATTACCAAGTAGCCTATCCTAACACAGTACACTACATAATTATCAAAACAAACATACATTTGGGAGCCATAATGAAGGGAAAAAAGAGTTAATTTCTTACTGGGAGCTGCTGGTCATTTCTTCCTCCGTGTGTTATGCTTCAGGTCCACAGCATTTACAGCAACGTCTGTTAGCATGTTAGTTCGTTGCTCAGCTGTAGCCTGTGTGCCTCGTATACCTCCGCTCAAAGCAATAAGGTCTCCTGTATTTCCACGTGCGGTCCAGTGGTCCAGAGTTAGCATATTTAGCATATTAGCCCCTCCTGAACTCCTCTTCTGCTCCTGCTCCGGTCTGCCTGGGGTCTCCTGTAAGTTTCCAGCGCGTCAAGCTCCCACTCCCTCCCTCCATTATGTAAGTTTCCACTGACCGCGTGTCAAGCTCCCTCCCTCCCTCCGTTCTGTAAGCTTCCACTGACCGCGTGTCAAGCTCCTTCCCTCCCTCGTGCTCCTTAAGTTTCATTACCATATATTCTGGTGTAAAGGCACAAAAACCACATAACTTGAAACAATGCTTTTCAATGGGAGGTGTGACGTAAGTGGAAAACGTCGTAACTCGAGACCGTCGTAAACCGAGGATTACCTGTACTTTTTTTGGATGAAAGCAAATTTTGCATGTCATTCGGAAATCAAGGTGCCAGAGTCTGGAGGAAGACTGAGGAGAAAGAAATGCCAAAATGCCAGTAGTCCAGTGTGAATTACCCGCAGTCAGTGATGGTCTGGGGTGCCATGTCAGCTGCTGGTTTGGTCCACTGTGGTTTATCAAGGGCAGGGTCAATGCAGCTAGCTATCAGGAGATTTTGGAGCACTTCATTAAAGCTTTATAGAGATGAAGATTTCATTTTTCAGCACGACCTGGCACCTGCTCACAGTGCCAAAACCAATGGTAAATGGTTTACTGACCATGGTATTACTATGCTCAATTGGCCTGCCAACTCTCCTGACCTGAACCCCATACAGAACCTGTGAGATATTGTGAAGAGAAAGTTGAGAGACGCAAGACCCAACACTCTGGATGAGCGTAAGGCTGCTATCAAAGCATCCTGGGCCTCTATAACACCTCAGCAGTGCCACAGGCTGATTGCCTCCATGCCACGCCGCATTGAAGCAGTCATTTCTGCAAAAGGATT
>JARVGV010000002.1:10235440-10246452 GCA_031762435.1 Hypsolebias longignatus
ACTTTTGTTTTTTTTTTTTTTTTTTTTTTTTTTTTTTGAATGTCCAGAGGACCAGACTTAGCTTTTTTAGATATTGATAAAGGGTCTAATCAGAACCTCAAAACAGGACATGTCAACTACAGTATAAGATTACAGTATTTTTATTTAATATTTTTTCTGTGCTTTTATATGCAGTTTGAGCTAAAAAAAAAAAAAACATGCACAAAGAATTCACTCAAATATACTATTGTTTTGCTAAGAAGCATTTTAGATGGAAACAAACACTCAAAAATGGAAAATATATGATCTCATCCTGAATTTTGGTAGTTTGTTTGACTTAATACACAACAAATGTCCCATTTTGTTTATGTAGTTTAAAACATTTTAGTACTTTTGTTCCGGTTTCCCAGCAATTTTAACAAATCCTGCCAGTTCACTCTGCATGTTCTGTGAGTACCGTATTTATCCACTGCAAAGTAACCTTCCCTGCAATACCCTGATGCATGCTCAATAATCCAGGTGGAAAAATCTAAAAAAAAAACTAAGTCTGGTCCTCTGGACATTCAAAAAACAAGACAAAGCAAAAAAATATATATATCTGTTTTGTTTTTTGAATGTCCAGAGGACCAGACTTAGTTTTTTTAGACTTCCCTGCAATGTTTTTGTAATTTACTTTATTCTTTTTTTATTTTATTTTATGGTTTGGATATACAGTATTTGTCTTTCACACCCAGTTTCATCAATAAGTGTTGCTGGAATGTCCCCTCAAGGTTCAGGAATGTGGCATTTTCATCTTAAATCAATTGTTAGCCTGCCTGTTATGATATAGGAACTTTTAACTGAATCATTTTTATTTTCTTGTTATTTTGATTTGTTTCTAGTTATACAAAAATCTTATTTACTTTAGAGTTTTTAAAAAAGTAATTACGATATCTTAAGATAAAGTTAATAAAAATTTTTAAGCATCTCTCTTTTGCAACAAATTAAATAATAAAATAAAACAATTGGTATATAAAAATTAACAGAAAAGTACAAGTTGCACTTCAAGGTCTCTATAGTCACGTTCATTCACAAAAGCAGCAGAGAGTTGACACGTACTAATTGATTTTTAGATAAGAGATCCAGATTCATGAGTTTAATTATTTTAATACATATTTTGAACGTTCATTGAGAAAAATGCTGTAATGCTATATAAAACTGGGATATATACTGCATATATATACAGTATACTGTATATATAACATCAATAAGCATCCTATGAAGAACCTTGAGAGGTTGTCCTCAGCCATCTTCTCCCCTGATGAAGTCTTCATGGATCTTTTGCAGTGGATTGGATGCCATCATCTACCTCCTGCACCAAGTTCTTCACCTGAAGAAGCTCAGAAGCACTGTGAGGATCTTGTTCTTTTATTTCTCCAGTGCTTTTAGTTTAGTACCATCAGCCTGGACTTCTGAGTGACAAGCTGACGCTATCAAGAGTGGACGACTACCTGACCCAGTGGATACTGGACTACCTCACTGGCTGCCCACAGTCCATGAGGACGACACGGGTCTGTGTCTCTGACAGGCTTGTCTGCAGTGTGGGGGCCCCACAGGGAACTGTGCTGGTGCCTGTTCACCCTCTACACTGCAGCCTTCTCCATCAGCTCCCCATGGCTGCCATCTGTAAAAGCTTTCTGATGACTCTGCCATAGTCGGCCCATCACAGGTGAAGATGATTCAGGGTACAGACAGTGGACACAGGATCTTGCAGACAAGCCAGTGGAACCACTTCCTTCCTGATCAATGCAGGGAAGACCATTGATCTGGTTGTGGATTTCCACAGATGCAGACCCACCCCACTGACTGGTGAATACCCAGGGAGCTGACATTGGGATAGTGGACTCATATGTACCTGGATGTTCACCTGAACAACAAGGAGTCACAACACTGATGCACGTTACAGGAAGGGTCAGACTACCTGCTGAAGAGATGGTCTTTTGGAGTACAAAAGGAACTCTTGAAGACCTTTTTTGACTCTGTGGTGGCATCAGCCATCTTCCATGTTGTAGTCTGCTGGAGCAGCAGCTTATGTACAGCTGAGAGGAAGTAGTTAGATAAGCTCATCAGGAAGGCCAGCTCTGTCCTAGGATGCCTTGCCCAATACAGGTGGTGGGAGACAGAACTCTGGCAAAAATAACAACTGCTGGATGTCTCTCACCACTTGCACAAAGCTGTTAAAGGTCTGGTGAGTTCCTTCAGTGACAGACTGCGGCACCTAGGTGCACAAAGAGCATTATCACAGGCCCTTCTTTCCAGCAGCAGACATTATAACAACCACTGATCACAACAAACTCAACAAGTGTTTACATCCCTGCTGTCACTTGCAGTTTTTCCATTTCTTGGACACAGTGTGTTGTTTTCTTTTACGTGCAAAAAGCACATGCATATGTAGTACATTCTTTAAATTATAATTATTCCCACTCTGTTCACTTCTCTTGAATTTAAGTATGCTATTTTTAATAACTGCACAGTATTTTTTTCTTATGCTGTAAATATGTCCTTACTGTACAGACTCCTTCATTTTCTGTTTTTGATATTTTCTACCTTTTTGTGAATCTCCATTGTTTGAGTTACCTATTTTGCAGCTGGAACACCTGAATTTCCCCACTGAGGGACAGTACAGGTCTATTCTATTCTATTCTATTCTATTCTATTCTGTTCCGTTCTATTCTATTCTAAGCATACTGTAAAAAAGTTGTAAGTAGGTATGTGTAAATATATCTGGATGACGTAAACATGGTAGTCCAACGTTTTTAGCTGTTTGGCTCCTCCCACCGCCCCCTCCCTCCTTCCTAACATTCCGCGCACGCGTAGAAGCAACAAGCTACTAGCAGCAACAGCTAGCCGTGCCAGAAGCTATCGCAGTTGGAGACGAGGCGCAGTAACATGTAAAAGTTTACAAACATCGATCTTTGTCTTAAATAGACGCAAGACCAACGTTTGACGAATCTCGAAACGGCTGAGGAGATCATGGATTTTATCTCGGTTATGTAATAGCAAGTTTTTAATGCGAACTAAAGAGCTTCAAGTGTGCGAAAAGTCGCTGGGTCTGTTTTCGTCGTTGAACAAGATGGCAGCAGAAACAGCAGCACCGATGCAGAGTTTCACAGTGGTGCGGATCCTCGGTGTTCGACTGTTTTTTGACGCACTGGGTGGTACAATTTACTGTTGTTACTGAAGGTATGTATTCTTATCTGTAATAAGTCGCAGTAGATAGACTTTCGGTGGTATGCTGGTGGTTTAACAGTTTTTTTTAACGTTCAGGGGAGTGCTCGCAGTTAGCCTGTTAGCTAACTTTAATCTTATCTTTAGTAGGCAGGTGTTAGCCTCAAAAGCTAATCAATTAAGTGAACTGCAGATGGTTAATTTTATTTTACTGAAGTTGAATTATAGCAGGCCGCCAGTTTGTTGGATTTTAATAATAGTGCTACATTTTAGTTTTGTAATTTGTAGCTGTGTAAACACACTGTTGATCATTTGCTTCAAGTAAACAAAAAAATGGTAGTGTGGCTATGTAAGTGAACTTTTTGAGTAGGTTATCCCACAAACCGCCACAGCAGAAGTTTCAACAGGTGTGTTGCCCATCCCCCTAACTCGCACGTACGTCGCACACTGCGCCCTTTTTCTCCATACGTTAACCGTCACTTGGATCCGTCTGTAGCAAACTGAGGTGTTTTACAGATGTAAAAAGATGCCAGCTGAACACGCAAACACTCACAGATACACCCTGAATGTGTGTGTTTGTCCTCTCTGTGATGGATCTCTATTTCAGGCTCGGATCTGGTCGTCCTGTGGGATATCAGGCTACACAGTTTGGCATGAAGTATAACAGCTGAGACTGTGCAAGTGTCCCTGAAAGACTAATGGCAAGAGTAGCAAGAATAACATATTTACACCACGCTGACCAACCCCAGGATGGTGGCTCTTCTGCTGTTGTCAGTATTTCTTCCCCAGTTGCATCATCAGGTTATTATCAGTGTTTGGCTGGCTTTCAGTTTTGGGCAGCAATTAAAGGAAAAAAAAAAAAACCCCACATCTGTGAATAACTTCATCTGTAATTATGTTTGGAGAAAATAAAGTTGGCTGCTGGAATTGTAATTATAACTTCTGGCTTACTTTCTGTGAGTTATCGCTCCTACTTTTATACAGTACTGTATTGTTGGTCACTTAATTCTGTTGTAGTCAAGAGTTTTTACTTTGAGTTAAGGGAATTTGGTTTTTATTGTCAGCAGCTTGTTACCATTCATTACCCGTACTTGACAGTACGTATGAGGTGTGTTTCTTTTACTGTTTACTTTGAGGCACACCCCTCTGCCTGTCTGAGCCTGTGTGTGCGTAGGCCTTATTGGCTTGGGAGTCTGCAGCCATTGTTGAACAAAATTCTGTGCTTAGACTGATGAACCTTACGAGTGGCTTGCGGGACATGTGATCAGGCCTGTGCACTGCGACCACTGGTGTCTCAGCCCAAACGAGCACAATCTGCGGCTCTGTTTGGAAACCTGCAGGAAGTGTGGCTGACAAGCTGGGCCTCTGTCTGTCTCAGCTTATCATGGCGTAAAGACCTGCTGCAATGAGAGGAATGTGAATACACAGTCATACGGAATCTCAAAGTTGTTTGGATATCTTCTGAAAGGAGATTTTACTTTATCCCAATAGGTGGAAACTAAACTCACATTCTTTGTAGCCCCCCCCACCCCCCTCAAAAAAAGAGAAAAAGCTAGTAAAAAATGTCAAGCATTCACCAATTCAGGACTTGCACGCCATGTTCAAAGATATATAGTAAGCAGAAGAAAACACACAATTACACAAACATATCATTATGTGTAATGTGGAGCTTTGACATTTTGTAAAAGTAAGAATGCATCTGCAACATGTTAATAAGCTTTCATAGATCAGTTACAAAAGAAAATGTTGACCAGCCCGTGTCATCATGAGATCTTTACTGCAACTGATGGATTAATCTTTATGCTGTGAGTCTGTCTCAGGTTGTAGTCTTGCAGGAAGGCTCTTTAAGTTGTGCAGTGGAAGTGGAATTTAACAGAATTACACAAGACTGAGAAACCCTCTGTCAGGCTTTGAGTGCTTACCCTGCCATCATCCTGATGGAAAACAACAAGTACACTGTGAAATTATTCTGGGCTTTGGGTTCCTACATTTCTCTTGGAATGTATGTACACAAAGAAAGTGGTCTTTAATAGTACCGGTACATGCTCAGCTGGACAGAAGACAACTTGGATTTAATTGTTTAGGAATAACAACTGAATGTATGTAATTTTCAAATCTTGAAATTTTATTTTCCAGTAATAGTTGTTTGAATGGTATTTGAAAATGTTGAGCCGTTTTATTGAAACTGTGTGAAAAGTGACTGCATTGCGTCATTTCAGCTGTTGCATTATTCAGATTTTACACTAAATAAGCTCCCACTGCTGTTTTCTTTCCTTCTTTGTTGACTAATTCAGTTGACAGATTTGTTAAAATAAATCTTTTGTTAGTTACTTTACTGCTATACTGTATTTCTGAAATGATGCTGGAGTACAGAACATTTTTCGTTTTCCCATTTGCTGTGTGGTTTTACTTTGTGTGAAACTGACCCTCCTGTGTAGCATGCAGGAACAAGTTATAGATGCACCGGGCTTCCCCATCTCCCATTACAGAAGACTACCGTAGTTCCCTTTTCCACTAAGGGTGACATAAAGGCTGATGGTTGTATTTACTTTGGTGGCTTTTATATTGATATTGATATATTTATGTTGTTGTCCACAACTTACCCCAGGAGGATGGGGAGAGGAAGGTGATATTTCACTTTGACCACGTCCTATATTTTAACTTTGCACCAACTAACCTCAAGTTGGCAACGATTTAAGAGTTTCTGAGTCACCTTTGGCTAAATAGTGTTGCAAAAAGAGAAATTAAAAAAATGTTGTGCTCAAACCAAGCCATGCTGTTGCGTTTTGAGCGTCCGTTTTTTTTTTGAGATCCCCATGAGAATTGTTCAAGTGCACTGAAAAGTTTTGTTGCACAATTTAAAAATATATATATTTAAAGCTCAAGCTGTGACTCATATTAGAAGATTGCTTTTTAGATTGCAGCCTTGTAAAATATTACATTAAAACATTTTTTTTTCTTCTGTGTATTTAAAGGTATGGCCTCACAAGTCTTAGTCTATCCGTCACACCTGCACTCAGCTCAGACAAGTGCCTTAAGAAACAGCAGTGGTACCAGCAGACACACGGGTGAAGTTCACCACAGTTACAACACCAGCAGAGCCTTTGAGCATCGACCTCCACCCAAGACATATGTGATTGGTGTCAACTACGGTATTGCGTATCCCAACAACGTTGTCCCGTCTTCAACTGGGGCTGATTCACGAAGGCTGCACAGGGGTCGACAGCTTGTGGAAACGGAGCCGTGGACTTTGCAGTCTGCAGGAATACAGGGTGTGGGAAGCTGGGCAGGGAGCCTGGGAGGAGGTCCAGCTGGAGTCCAGGATCAGGAGCCTGTTGACCAAAGAAGAGTACCACAGGAAGAGAGTCGTGGAGGCTTGGACTGTGGACTGTCGAGTAAGGATTGTGTAAGAGCAGAGGAGGAAGAAGCCAAAAGCAGAAGAGGAGAATACGTCCCTGTTGTCGACTCAAGTTCCACCCAGAGATGTGAACAGAAGACAGGTGAAGGTGGAGAACAACCACAGGAGAGCAGCTGCTTTAGGACCATGCAGATAGTGGAGGAGGTGTCTGCTCTACCATCATTTCCTTCTTCTGTGGCCATGTTGCAGACCAGCACTGGGAACAATGGAGACACTGTCAGAGTAGGCGGCGGAGGGACACTGCCTTCTCAACACAACAGGGTAGATGCGATCGCAGGCATCGGAGTTGATGGGACTGAAATGAGACCTGACCAAAGTTCTGAGGTAGTGGTGGGGGCTCCACTGAGTCGGACTGGATCAGGAGATGGTGACTATCAGTTGGTTCAGCATGAAGTTCTTTACTCCTTGAAGAACAGCTATGAGGTCTTGGAGTTTCTGGGCCGAGGCACCTTTGGCCAGGTGGTGAAATGCTGGAAGAGGGGAGCAAATGAAGTGGTGGCTGTCAAAATACTGAAGAACCACCCATCCTATGCACGCCAAGGACAGATTGAGGTGAGAATTTGTAGAGGTAGAACAGACATTTTCATAGTTACCTAAACTTGTAAAACTTAATTTTCTAACCTTAGGGATTGTTACTGCAATTTTGTTGCATTATCACAGCAACTCAGAACATTTTGAAAGACAACTAGTGGTATTTCCTAATAATAACAGTATTTTTTTTAACAAGCTTAATTCCAAAAAAGTTGAGACATTGTCTTATCCTGTTCTTGAAATATCAGGTGGAGATTCTGGCCCGATTAAGCAGTGAGAATGCAGATGAGCACAATGTGGTGCGTGCACTGGAGTGCTTTCAGCACCGCAGCCATACCTGCTTGGTGTTTGAGATGTTGGAGCAAAACCTCTACGACTTTCTGAAGCAGAACAAGTTCAGCCCATTGCCACTCAAAATCATCAGGCCGATTCTGCAGCAGGTAAGCTGACTTCTGTTGCTGGATTGTATAAGAACTTCAGTATAAAATATTAATTACTCATGAAAATAACTCCATTGTTTTAGGTGGAACATATAAAGCATGCTCAGACATGTCTAATTATTCACATTGTTTTTTTTTTGTTTAGGTGGCTACAGCTTTAAAGAAGCTGAAGGATCTGGGTTTGATCCACGCTGACCTGAAGCCTGAAAACATCATGCTGGTGGACCCCTCCAGGCAGCCCTACAGAGTCAAAGTCATTGACTTTGGCTCAGCCAGCCATGTCTCCAAGGCTGTCTGCTCCACTTATCTGCAGTCCAGATACTACAGGTCAGAACCTTCTCTTTCAGTTGAATTCAGTTGAATTACATTTTATCTACAAGGATGCACAGAAAAACCCAACAGAAGGCAAAGCTTGAGCTGATCTCATTTACTGTACTGAGGCAAATTTGTGTAATAACAGTAATGGACTACATGACCATTGTTGATTAAATAGTTGTTTTGGCATTTGTTGTAGTAAGGTTAAAGTTAATTCACTCTGGTGACACAAAATAAATGAGATGCATTCAAGTGAAACCTGCAAGAATAAAAACTGGACACATTTACATTATTAAAAGCAACAATATCAAGCTTTACAAAATGGAATGATTTAAAGAAATTCAGGTGTTTCATAATGTGAATTGTTTCAAAGTTTGTCTTTATAATAAGTTGTCGTAGGATCCAACTCATTTCCACAGTTGGCACTTGTTTATATATTTTCCAGAGTCTTGTCTCAACCGTGTGTGTTCAAGTCCTGTTCATGCTTATGCAAAATATAATGTACTGCACACTCTTATTGGGAGTTTCCCAACACGCCTTTCACTTCTGGCTCTTTGTCGGTTGCATTTTTCGGTCGAGCTCTGTGACTCTTCTCCATGCATGCATTTTCTGCTGCATGTCTCAGCCCGTCACACCCTAATCTCTTCCGTGTATTTCTAAAATGTAGAACTGAAATGTACGCAAAGATAAATGTCATAAAAGCAATAATAAAGGAGGAAACATGCTTATGAAACAAGGTTGTGAGCTTCTCAAAACACTGTTATGCAAAAAGAACTTCATTAAGTTATTAAGCTCATAAGCTCATGGTGTGACGCAGAATTTGTCAACCCTACTTTTCATTAAACAGGGAAATTGTAGACAGTATAGAGTGAACCATGTTTTCCAATTTAAAACACACTTTGTTCTGTTCTTTGTTGAATATTCATTATGGCTAAGTTGCTCAAGGATGTCCAAAATTGTTTTGGTGGCAAAATATTTTTTTAATTACCCATCTGAAAGCAAGCTGGAAAGTTAATATCTTTGCATTCTTGCTAGAACAGTTCATCAAGTAGCTGCTCGGTCAGGAACATGCTTGCAAAGTCTGCAAACGTTGTGCAATCTGTTGCACATACAGTTGTTGCTAATGCACTGCACACACCCACCATTCCTGTCTTCTACAGGACTGGTTTTATTGACATGAGAGGAACAAAGCAGTTTCTTAGTTAGCTCTGCAAGTGTTCAAAAAAAGGAAATGGAATTTAAAGCTTCCTGTGCTGATATATTTGGTTGAAACATAAAATAAGCGCAAAAGCCGTGAAACGCCTGCTCATAATCATGAAAGGAACTGCCCTTAAATCAACGTGAGCAGTCTTTGTAGAGCCGCCCCTGTTTGAGAGTCTGGGCTGAGTGTGGAGCGTAGCTGTTACATAACTTGGAAGGATTTGCTCTGTGTTTGACCTGGTTAAGTGCATACAAGTGTGCGTTCAAATGTGCCTGTGTGCGTTTTGTTTTTGTGCGCTGTTCTGAGATCAGAGTGTGGTTTAAAAAAACAGGCTCGGACTGAACTTCAGTGAGGTCACTCAGGACGTTGGAGTCTAGGGAAGAATGTGGTTTGTTAAAAGTCACTTTTAGATCCAGGAAGACAAAAAGAACATTCAGACATTCCTGCAGTGTGTGTTGGGTGTGTGTATTCCAGTTTGTGAAGCGGCAGCTGCGTTGGCCACTTCATGTCTCACGCAAACACGCTTTGTAATAAATAAACTTGTTGTTTTTTACTATTTCAAGGCTAACACAATTAGCATGGTGCTGGTCGCTGGAAGTATTTACACAAATCAAACATTTCAGTCATTAGTGAAACTCGCCATGTTTATTTTTATGTTAAGACCCATTTTAGGACTGGTAATGAAGGTTTTTTTTTTTTTTTCATTTATCTTTTATTTATCCAGGTTAGTCTCATTGAGCCATGAGAACTCATTTTCAAGAGAGACCTGTTAGGGAGCAGATGGTGGGGGTTAAGGGCCTTGCTCAGGGGCCCAGAGTGGTGCGAATGAGGGTGGAAGCAGGTGTGGGTGTTTCACCTTTTTCCACCCACATTTTCTGATGTTGTCGGTACTGGGGTTTGAACCGGCGATCTTCCAATCACAAGCCCACCGTCTAACCATTGCGCCACCACTCCCCACCTCATGTACCACATGCAATAAAATGACAATAAACCCACTTGAACTTGAACCTGAACAGCCCAATGACAGTTTTACCCAGTAACTGCACAGTAATAGTGCATTTAGGTACTTATTTAAAAAGACTTGCACATAAAGATGATCCCATCTCTATGTTGAAATGGTCAGGCTAAATTAGAAATTTCATATGTAAAGGATGAGGCATGCGTTAATTTTTTATTCAAAATGTCAGAAAATTAGATCAGAAATAAGTGTTGTTGGTAATAGCATCAGTGTCCAGCTTACTAGTCACTTTTTTTAGCTATTTCATTTAATAATAATGTATAGTTTAAAATCTGAATCGGTTAAGACTATGTGTTTTTAATTTATTGTACTGTAATTCCAGCTTTTTGCTGGGCTCTGTAATATTTGGATCAGCTGTGGTGGAATTAGAGATTCCCAAAACAACCACGTGTACGCTTCATCAGATTTATTAAGAAATTTTGAAGAAGAGCCAGCAATCACAGAAGATCAATGCATTTACAAGTTCATACTTATCAATACTTTCACCTGTCTGAGATTATGATCCGCTCTTATTTCCTGAACAGAAAAAAATCAGTTTTGTAGAAACTTCCAGCTCCTCCCCTCCCGTCAAGCCATTATCAGACACAGACAGCAGGAAGAGGTATCTGTAAGCTCTGACAGCTTCCAAGGATTCTCTGAATTTGCATCACTGTAATCATATCAATCAGCTTGAGGATAATAAAAAATATATATATATCTGGCTGTCACTTACTGACTGGTCACACCAAGACTGTTTATTACATAGAACATTTTAATATAATGCACAATCACAATAAAGAACATTAAAATTATGGAGCATGGTTAGTGCAAATAATGCACATTTCCCCTGACACTGACAAGGATCACTATATACACTAATATATCCTTCCAGCTATATGCACATCTCTATATCTAGTCCTATAG
>JARVGV010000002.1:10246552-10258477 GCA_031762435.1 Hypsolebias longignatus
CAGGTGTGGGTGTTTCACCTTTTTCCACCCACATTTTCTGATGTTGTCGGTACCGGGGTTTGAACCGGTGATCTTCCAATCACAAGCCCACCGTCTAACCATTGTGCCAGTTGAGTTGAGTCCAGGCTTTAAATGTTGTAGTGTATGATACATGCTTTACACTTGTCACTACATAAACAATAAATGTAAATGTCGTGTTTTAATAACTTCTAGTATTACTTAGACATAAAATCTTCTGGGTTTAGCAAAGAAAACGTGTGAAAACACACAACTTTACCACAACAGGAAGGTACAGTAACTCTACTAGGAAAAACGGCACAGCATGTATTAACAGAATACATTTATGACATTTGAAAATCATTGGCGTCTTCCATGAATCTTAAAACTTCCAGTATTTATTGTTTGTGTACAAATTCAGATGTCACATTTTTAAAAAAAAAATTTTAATCTATGGTACATTTATTATTATAAAGTGTTTTAGTGAGGAGCAATTGTTTTTGCCTACTTTTAGACTTAAATTTATCACTTTATTTGACCTCTTGAATCAACTTTTTTTATTTTTTTTATTTACTGTGCTTAATGTTGTGTTTGGATCTGAAGTTGTTAGGAGAGCAGTTTGCAGTAAATAGTGTCTCCTCTTCTCTGGTGCTCATAGTTTCTGATGACTGTATTGTTTCCATAGAGAACGTCCACAGAAATGCAGCTTTCATTACCACAGTGGAGCATTTCTTCCCTTTTGTTCCACACCAGGGATTTTCCGTTAGTTTTCTTTTTCTCTTCAGAATACAAAAAAACTTTCATGATTTTTAAAATAGGTCTTTTTACATCCTCATTAAAGTTAAAAATGTTAGCTAATGTTTGCTCCATCGCGAGCTTTCAGTGTTTTGTTTGTTTTCAAGTATGAAACATGTTTAGGTGAGAGTTGCTGTTACCACTTACTGCTTCCAAAAGGTAGTTCTTTTAGTTTTTCTGGTGGCACAAGCCAACAGAGCACATCTGTCATCAATTTCAGCATTTAACTTTCTAATTGGGTATTGTTTTGTTTCGGGCAATAAATCCAACAACTGCTTGTTTACCACATTTTTGATCCCTTTTCATTTTAAACTACAACTTTCAGTAAGACTTAGCTTGCTTTTTTACTATATTATTTTGGGCGGAACTTTTCAACCCAGGCCCAGTTTTACAACACAACTTTCAGTCTGCCAGCTGTGGCCACTAATCTAATTGTAGGGATGCACAATATTGGATTTTTGGCCGATATGTTAAAACTTATTTGGCCGATACAGATATTTCATATACCGGTACTTCCCTTTATCAGAACTTAGCCCTCTAGTCATTTAGGTTTATTTGCTACAACAATTGTCTAACAGCTGCAAGAGCTGGTGACATATATTCAGCAACAGCCTTATGCGTAGCACTTTAACTTAAATTAAATGAAGTGATAACTCTTATTTATTAGCATTAGCCACCTGCGATGCTGTCTCACTTGTGGAGGCTTGTTCCGGGTTCCTAGCTGCAGTGTGGGATCCTCTGCACTCCTGTGCATGAAGGACAGCATTTTTAAGTTCAATGTTTTTTGTCTATCCATTGTGTCATAAGACTAATCATGCTAATGGGGCTAACACTTGACGTCCAAATATCTGTGGTAAAACTCACCCAAGCTACGGCTGTTAGCTTCTCAATAACGTCGGGAATGACTGCTTGTAACTCGGGTAAGGCTACATCGAAAAATATCTCCGACTGGGGACGATGCAGCGAGGCTCAACGTAGTCCATAAATCTTCGGAATCCGACATCCTCACCAACGGAAAAAAAACTTCCACACCACTGACATTTTGAATTTTCCTTTCTGCTGTGATCAGATCAGGTAGACGCGCGTGACGTCATCACGTTGTGCTGCTGCTGCAGGCATCCTTGTCACTGGGTTGTCATACAAAAACAGTGCCTTTTTATATTGGTGAGTTATTTTGATTGAATGGCCAATGTCTGATATTGAACTTTAACGCTAATATCAGCCGATACCATGCCGATAATATCGTGCATCCCTATCTAATTGATAATGATGAATTGGTTATAAAAATCTTAACGTTGTTCGAGAGCTCTGACTTCCACTCCCAAGATGATGACTCTTACCAAAAAGTGTTCCTTTTGTTGTTTTCCATTGTGATGCTCAGATTCTGGCACATTTCAGACACCAAAATACATTTAAATGAATCAGATTCATTATGTTTTGTGTGGGCCTTTTTAAATCCACATAAACAAACTTGGACTTTGACTATATTGGAGCCCTTTGTGTGTTGTTACTTAGAGTTGTACATGAGTTCTTGCTCAGTCACTTGTTATTGTATTACTGTTGTATTTTGTGCTTTGTGGCGCTACAACATGGTAATAAAAGCTTGAGCTGTTTGTTTTTGTGTATATTTCTCCTCAAGTTTACACCATGGCAGAGACTGTTCAGTTCTCGTTCTGCATCAACGTGTTGTTGCCATGACAGCATGACACAGTAGAGCCCGGTGAGGCGACTGCTCTGTGCTGTGGGTGCTGGTGACGTAAAACTGCCCACAATGAAAACAGAGCGTTGGTCTTTGTGAATAATTCATGATGGTGGATCAGGTGGAAGAGAAGACAGATATCGCCTTAGCAGGCTTACTGAGTGGTGTTTAAGCTTATCAGGGTGTGATTTCTTTGTTACGGGGGTGTTGATTTACTTTTTGTAATTCCTCTCACTTATAGATACAATTAGTTTTGTTAATGATCTACATCCATCAATTTCACTCCTGAGTTTTATGAAACAGGATTAGAAGAACACTTAGTTTATTGATTGATAGACAGAGAGTTTATTGATTGATATGTTTAGCTTGGATGGTTGTGATATGAAACTGGAGCTGACACTGCTGCAGGAATATTTAGGACTTAATAACTAAATATAGGAGGCCGAGATGAGGTAGGGCAGCTAACCTGGGACCAATAAGTCGCAGGTTCATCTCCGCCGTGCCCACATGTCATGCAGGTGTCCTTGAGCAAGACATCCAATCCCTCATTTCTCCTTGGGCACTTACATAGCTGCCCACTGCTCCACATGGGTGTATCTCACATGTGATGGGTTAAATGCAAATAACTAATTTCATCATTGTTTGGGAATGGGAACATATGATGACAACACATAGCACTTTACTTTAAAACATAATCACGCACATAAAAATGATTCCTACATACATCTAACCATTTTCTTTATCATGCCTTTAACATAATTTTATTTGTGATGAATACAAATGCATTATTTGTAAGATAACATTAATAACATTGAAAAGAAGTGCAGCTGAGATGAACAGTTGTTGAGATACACTCATGTATTACATGTATCTACAGGAAGTGATGACAAAGGGGAATGCTTGCATATAAACAGTATTGCTACAATGCCTAACACAGAAAGTAGTAAAGAATCCCCTTTGCCATTCTTTCCTATTGCACTTTAGCCGCATCAAGTTTTAAAAATACCGTAAAATGCTAGGTATGTGACAAAATGGTTAAATTATGTGCATTATGCCTGATTTCTTAAATATTAAGATGTTTTCTTCCATTGTTTGTATTTGTAGGAACTGTATGTCACAGGTAATTTATAGTTTCACTCCTCTTTTCTGTAAGGAGATGCATTCATGGATGCACAATTTTTAAAAAGTAAATAGAAATATTGATGACCACATCAGCTAAATATAACAGTTGCATAACTGTGAAACTTGACTGCTCTGCTGAGGCCAGAAAATTACAGTTTAACAAATGCATATTATAATTTGGTATAGGCTGCTTACACTCATTCTGTCATTGCATTGATGCAAAACTGTCCGTAGTTGCTTTACGATCCGTCACAGCCAAAGCCAGAGCGATAATGCTTTTTCTCTGTTCGTGTGCTTGTGTCTGACTGTACCGTTCATGAATCATTGAGCAGATTTCAGTGAAACTGACTGTATAATTAAATAACCCTGTTCAAAATGACCGCCGCAGCTAGCTGAGCTTAACTGTCACTAAATGAATCTTACAGATATACCGGTAAGGATAAATTTTGGTGTGGTGTTATCTGACAGTCATTCATACTGTATACTTTATACACTAACATATGTGCATGAGCTTGCACATACAGTAGATTATTTTCAAGGTTTGACCAAAATGGCTATAAATTTTCAGCAAAAGATTTTCTTAGTCTAAAACACTGGCATGAAAGGCAGTGGACGATACGCATTTCATCAAGGAATGCTGCTTTTTTTACTCTTTCTATTTAGAGATAAATAATTTCTTACCTCCTTGACATTACAATTGGACACAAAAAATGTATTTGTTGATATTGGTTAAATTGGTATTGGAAAAAGTTAATAGTACTGTATTATATTAAATTGCATTTAATTTTTGATTACTTGATATATTACAACAAAATAGCTTTACCATAATAAAAAAAAACAAAGTTGCCTTTTTTTCCTCGGACTGTGCGAGTGGTTTGTCCAAACTCTTTTTACGTCACAGTAATATAAAAAGTTGTTCATAATTTTTTGTCTTTTTAGGTGACTTGAAAGGACATGTTGGAGGTATTTGGTACATGTTCCAGTATTTCTTTTAAGTTGATGTTCACTTTCTGCCAGCATCACTCTGGTTGCTGCACATGCAAGCTCAGTCTTGTGTAACATGAGTTGCAGCCTTACAGATGAAGCTTTGGTAATGCCATCAGCCTTGTTTGATATGGGATAATCATGGCTCTGCTTTGCTTACAGATGATAAGGAGCAAGGGCTCATATGCCCTGGACTAAGCACTTTCATGTTTAACATCTTTCGGTTGCTCATAGTTTTTTCTGTTGGCTGCACACAGCAGGAGTGTGCTCCTGTATTGTGTGTAGTGTTTGTTCTTGTTGCAGCCCTACAGTGTGACTAGTTAGTTCTGGAAGCTGGCCTGTCTGTCGCTCTGGAACGTTGGGGCTGTTGCATTAGTTTGTGTGCATGTGGTATGGCTATATATCAGCTTAAACAAGAATACCACACACAGACTTTTATTTAGGTATATTTTTTGCAATATCCTCTCCCTTGAAGCAGTTTACTGTAAACCAAACATTTGGTTATTAGTGTTGCCATAAAACTTTGCTGCACAACATTATTAAATGCTTTTGTGTTTGCAGCAAACATATTTTTATAGGGGTCTGGTAACTATACAAACTATATAACTAGTCCAATTCAGTCTAAAATGGATTAATAATCTTTCATAGATTATTTTTTTTCCAATTATAATACAATACATTTACAAGCAGTACATTATAAAATGATAATTAGTGAAACTTGTTTATCCAAGGCATCCAGTGGGTTGCATTTTGGTCTTTACTTTGTTGCAATTCACCATCCTGAGCAGCTTGGATTGGATAGTGGAAAGAAATGACATATTTTAAGAAACATCCAGCAGAGTTTAGCAGCAGAAGTAAGAAACCTCCAGGAGAGCCAGGATCAGGATTGGTAGCCATTTATCTCATCTGGCTGGGTGTTAAGAAGGAAACAAAGAATGATTATTCAAGGTGTAGTTTCTGTGGTCTAGTTGTGGTTTCTGTGGTCCAGAAATGGTTTCTGTGGGGAGAAAAACACATTAATCACAGCAATAATTACAAATGCAAACATGGAAACTATAGGGAGCGCAAACTGTATCAGAGGGAGGACATGTGGTCAGTTTGTCCCTCAGTAGCAGCATAACTAAGGGATAGCTCAGGAAATCAAAGCCAATCTTAACTACAGTATAGGATTTATCAAAAAGAGAAAGCCTTGTCTTAAAAGTACACAGGGCGTCAGCCTCATGGACAGAAACTAGAAGTTGGCTCCACAACAGAAGAGCCTGATAACTGAAAGCTCTGCCTCCCATTTCTATTGAATTCAATTCAGTTTATTTATACAGTGCCAAGTCACAACAGAAGTCATCTCAGGGCACTGAACAGAAACATTCATATACAGTATACCGTACATATTAACACGAGTTAACACTATTTATCTGAGGAGCAGACTGCTTTGAACTTAATCACAGAACTCTCATCTTGAGCAAGCATGAAGGCAACAGTGGAAAGGAAAAACTCCCTCATGAGCAAGAACCCTTTAGCAGAACCAGGCTCAGGACAAGCGGTCATCTGCTTTGACCGGCTGGGTTCGAGAGGAACAGGAAGGAGGAACAGATACACAATGGCAGGTTGAGAATCACGTTAAGATAGAAATGGTATCAAATGAAAACTATTCAATTCTAACAATTTAAGGAATTTAGGTCAATTTGTCCTCCAGTAGTCTAAGCCTATAACAGCATAACAAGCCAACCCTAACTATAGGATTTATCAAAAAGGAAAGTCTTAGGTCCAGTCTCAAAACTGAACAATGTGTCAGCCTTACAGACAGAAACTGGAAGTTGGTTCCACAAGAGAGGAACCGATACCTGAAAGATTTTCCTTCCAATCTGCTTTTGCTTCTAGGAACCACAAGTAAGACTTTAGTCTGATAATGAAGTGGTCTGTTAGGAATATACAATGTTAAGCAAACTCACCTGAAAAGTTTAGTGATTGTATTATGCTGTATGCACTTTTTGACACAACCTAGGCTCGAACCTGCAGCCTCAAGAAAACGAGACTGTGACACTGACCACCAAGCTACCACCAGCTCCAGGAAAACTGGGAACAATAAGAACTTTTAATAGGCTTGGATGTTGAAAGCTCAGTTTCATTTATTGTCACTTTCTCAATCAGCATGACTCAGTTGTTGTTTTGTTTTCTTTTGTAAATTTCAGCTGTTGCCTTGTTTGTCCACTTTTGAGTTAATGTGTTAATTTTGTGAAATATGTCCATCCAGCGTTTAGCTTTATTTTCAGTTTGAATAATTCATGTGCTCACGTTTTCCTGTGTGTAACACATCAGATTGTTGTATCAGGTTAGTTGCGTTCTGATGTCTTATTTTTCATGGTTAAGGGGCATATTCACATAACACCAGGAAAACCAGTCCTTTCCAAGACCTTATATTGCACATGTCCAACACTGATGCAGTCTCCCCCATCCCCCAGGCTCTTTATGATGTTTCATAACTGAGCTAGTTCCTCTAAAACGGACAAAGGAAATGGCAAAGTTTAATTGTCTTCAGGTCAGGGAGGGCAGAAAGCCTGGGCTGTGTAGAAGTTATGGACTTGACATGTGCAGATGTAAGTCCACGTGCGCGTATAAAAACACTGACACCCAGATTCACAGAGATCAATGACTGATGGTCTCATTTTTCACTCTTGATACTGTTTCGTTATGATCTAGCGTGCAGTTGGTGCTTGGCGTCAGTCATTTCCCCTGTGAGCATCACAGCAGCGGTTGCTATTTGTAGATCTGTTGCTCAGCTGCTGTGCCCAGTTCTAAAAGTCCATCAGTTCACACATCAGTTCACATAATGCATGCAAGATTATCAGTCCCATTTGAGCTTCATGATTAGCAAAGTCTCAAAGCTTTCGTACAAACCTAAAATTAGTGTGTAGTTGTTTTATTTAAATGGAATTAAACTTTTTGTTCTGTCTATGAAGTAAAGTTCAAGGATATTTAAGGTTGGGGTGTTTCCTTTTTTGTTATACCTACAAAAAGCAGAAAATGAGATGATTTTGTAGATATAAAGAAAAGGATATAGAATACTGTATATATATTTAACAATTTAGTTTCTTGAAAGTAGTTACATTGAAGGCTTTAGAATATTTTGGTAAACAGAGGATTTCATGATTAACTGTGAGGTTCTGAAGTCCTGTGGCTATAAAACAAGCCCAAACCATACACCCCCCCCTTTACTATGCCTGACAGTTGCTATTAGCTCTTGGTGCTGGTGTGTTTGCTTTTTTTCGTACATTATGCATAAACATATCCACTTCTATCCAAAAACAAAACGGATCAGAACTATTTATTATGGCCATGAACCTGCTAGCTGAGGCTTGTAGAGTCTGTGAGAATTTGCTGGGACTACTGGGAAGTTTGGATGCTGTCATAAACGTTTTCACTTGCAAATAATCCTCCTCTCTGTGGAGTGATGAACTCCACAAATAGTCTGGAAATGACCTTTAACCCGTTTTCGATTATAGAAGCAACAGTTGCTTCCATAAGCTCATTGTTGATTTCTTTCCACTTTGGCATTGTGTAAACACACACCTGTATGCTTCACTTTTGTTTTTATATAGCAGCTAGAACTTACTAAGGATAGTTTAATAAAAAGTAAAGTTTGACTTAGTTTTCCCATAATCAAAACAGATGGAGTCAGTGGAAAATCACCACAAACATCTTGGGGAGAAAGTTAATTATGGTTATGATGAGGCTGTGCAGCAGTAGAAGGCAGCACAACAAGAGTATGATTTGGTACTGCAGGAAACAAATGAAGAAAGACCAATAGTTGCTTGCCAACAACCTCACTTCTATATTTACCACAACTGCAAACCACCTGTTACTTACTGAGAAGTGCATGGAGGAGCTGGACAGCCGGGTGCAGCGCATCACCTCCAAGGCTATTGAGGAGGACGAGGCTGCTGTTCAGAAGCTAAAGGAAACAGTGAGGAGCTTCAAGGCAAATGCAAATACTTTATAAAAGGATAAAGACGTACCCATCACTGCACTCTGTATTCACTGGTTAACTGGTCATCATTAACTTCACGCAGACACTCTCACTGGAATATTTTCATCTTTAAATCACTTCTGGGCCTGTTGCCTTCATACATCTCCTACATGTCTTTGCGTGAGTGCAGTTACAGCGTGCACTCTCAGGACATTATTACATGCAGTGTTCCCTCAGTGCGGACTGAACTTTGCAAAAGGGCCTTCTACTCCGCTCCTGTTTCTTGGAATATCTAGCAAAAATATCTGAAGCTCTTGACCTTCACCTTTCTAAGTGGCTTCAAACATCTAAGTTCATGGCAAAAACCCACGCAGACACGTTCCTGTATTTTATATCTCTTTATAATGTAGCTGTTATTGTTTCTCTTTTTTTAATATCATTTCTTCCATTTATTTTTCATTTTATAAGCTGTCTACAGTTGTCATCTGTGTTATTTGTGTAAAACAGGTCTCCCTTGTAAATGAGTCCTCGAGGCTCAATGAGACTAACCTGTATAAATAAAGGTTGAATTGAAAAGACCCGTTAGTCTTCAAAATGAGGATTTCCCTCCAGTTTTTGGTTGTATTTTGTTCCTTTTTTGTGTTAAAATAAATGTATTCAACATTGTTGGTATTTACTTAAGAAATAAAACTTTTCTGTTTTTAGAAAAACAGCACAACTGATTCACACCTCCTCACATTTCCTGGTTGTATTCCTTTTAAGGGCTCCCTGGGCATGAAAGAGCTCTGCCAGTAATCCACTCAACATATACCAATCAATGCCAATCAGTGAATAGCACACCTGCCCCCACATGAACAACCAATTCCTCCCTCCTGTAGACCAGATCAGACCAACACACCCTGCCCAGCCAGAGGTCAGTTGGAAATGCAAAAGCTCCCCATTAGGATACTCCTGTCACGTTATCTGGCCTAACTGAGTCGTTACCGCATCAATATGAGCAGGAGGAGCACACGCACAGACTAATCTGATCCATCTTTATGCAAAGACTTGCAGATGAAGGGAACATGACTGTGTCCAGAAGCTACACTTTATAGCTTGTAGATGTTCTCCAAACACAGTTGGTTTATTATTTGCTTCTTTAGCCATTAAAAGGGATGCTGAGTGAACTTTCACTCACTGAGAGCCAGGTTATTATGTTCATGATAATAATCTGAAGCTAAAAACGTCATTGTTAAAGTTAGAGTAGATATCCAAGTCGGCAAGTTGATGTTTACAACCATTTTTGTGTTTGCATTAATGTATTTTAAAGTAGTACCCTTGCTGACACATTTGATCAGGACTTTAGAAAAATCTAAGCAAATATGTGCTTGTTTTTAGTATTTGACCTTGTTTTGTATGACACCTTGTTTTTATTGTTTTTATAACACTGTTAGTCAGAGTCAGTCAGAGAATCTTTATTGTCATTTGCACCACATGTGGTACATGTGATGAAACGAAATTATGTACACAGGGTCCCAGTTACATCCAACAATAAAATGCAAAATAAAACATTACTAAGATCTAAGATGTGAACTAAGAAAAACACCAACTAAAAAAATACACTAAGCACTAAAATCATAGAATAACATTTAGTGCCCTGAGACGACTTCTGTTGGGACTTGGCACTATATGAATAAACTGAATTGAATTGATAACACTACATTTATTTTAATTGCTTTTTTGAAATTGTTGTATATTTTCTGTACTCTGTATGTTGTCTGTCTAAAACAGGTTTCTTTTGAAAATGAGTCCTCATGACTCACTGAGACTAAATAAAAGTTAAATAAATCAAATTAAAAAAAAGAAACAACTGCATCTATACAGCCACAGAAGTCAGAGCTTTGTTGTCCTCTCTGGTGTGATAATGAGCAGTTTTCTGCTTGACTGTTTTTCTCTGCAGGGCTCCAGAGATTATTTTGGGCCTGCCATTTTGTGAGGCCATTGACATGTGGTCACTTGGCTGTGTGATAGCGGAGCTTTTTCTGGGCTGGCCCCTCTACCCCGGAGCGCTGGAGTACGACCAGGTAACACTGCTGCACACACAGACGAGAAGTACAAGCTGCTGTACTGCATGTACACGAACATGTAGGGAGGGAGGTCTCAAGATGTTCGTTCAGCATTAAACTCCTCTAATACTTCACTGGACTGAGTGCATCGGGAAAATTGTTTTTTTGCAGTGTGTGTGTGTGTGTGTGTATGTTTTCATTGTGTGATAATGTGTGGTCTAAACTGCACAACTGGGGCTAAAATTCAAATCCCCAGACAAGGGAGAGAGAGCATGGGAAAAGGCCCACACCACTTTCACAGACAAGTACAGGATTATCTTGTTTGACCATAGACAACTCGGCAAAGATGAGATTTATGCTCATTAGGTTTTCAGTTAAAGTGTATAAAGATATCTGGGGGGGCGGGGGGCGCTTGGGTGTTGCCATATGTTGGTCCTTAACCTGTTTTGGGAGTAAAGATTGTGCAAAAAGTCAAACTTATCTTTAAACATTTCCTTATAAATTATTTGACCTCATTTGTTTTAGCTTTTAATTAATTTTCTTTTATTTATTTTTTTGTTCCTTCAGCTGATAGCCATTTTGATTAGTGTTCAGTCAAAGGTTGTGGCTTCACTGCACATTGACGTATTTCCAGGCCATGCCAGGACGCACACCCAGACATGCACACTGAGCCCCCGAAAGCTTGCTGTCCCATGCCAAGGCTCGCCGCTGTTCCACTCTACACAGCAAAATATATTTATAAACATAAGCCTGATGATAGACATGCACACAGCCACGCGCACGCATGCTTGCACGTGCACAGACTTTGGTTAGAGTTCAGTGCACCATCAGCAGGTTCTCGGTCCAGTGCCCTCTGGCCAGTGCGTGTGTTTGTTCTAGGCTGTAGACATGTGCTTGGACTCTTGTTAAATATAACTATTTTAATTCATCGTGAAATGTCTGGAGTGTTGTTTTAATATAACATCTGTGAGCTGTAGTGGCAAAAGTTAAAGCAAAAAAACTGAAGAAACGCTGTTCAAGTCTTGCAAAAATGTCAGTAGGCACATTCTTTCATCCCAAATTAGTATGTAGTGTTGACGTTCATTAAAGGTGCTCTTTGCAAACATTTAATTAATTAATTTGGTTTCTCTTGAAAATGAGTGCCAGTGACTCGGTGAGACCACCTGTATAAATATTTTTTTTTAAATTTAACCTTTATTTATACAGGTAGTCTCATTGGATGTTGGGGTTGAGGGCCTTGCCCAAGGGCCCAGAGTGGGGCAAATGAGGGTGGAGGCAGGTGTGGGTGTTTCACCTTTCCCACCCACATTTTGATGTTG
>JARVGV010000002.1:10264908-10283471 GCA_031762435.1 Hypsolebias longignatus
AATACCCTAAAAAACCCCGAAAAAAACATAAAAAAAAGTCCGCGAAAGGGGCGCGGCTTGATGACGTCACTGGGGGGGCGACAGCCGTAAACGTGAAACGCCGTAAACTGGTGACGCCGTAAACCGGGGGTAACCTGTATATATATATATATATATATTTAATCTGCTCATACAATCTAATCAGTTAGGGGTGCACACACTTTTCAGCATGTGAGCTGCTTAAAGTGATCTACCTACCGTACTATAAAAATACTAAACATACTTATTTATAAATATATTAAGCGTTCTTTATTTGTACAATACACTATATGATGATGTACCTTGCATAACTGTATAAACCTATATTGTGCACTACAGCTCTACATTTTTTTTGTCATTACCTTACTCTGATGACTTGCACTGAATGGAATCAGCCATGGATGCATAGTCCAGACAGTAGCTGCTGATAGCCAGACTCAAGCACACCTCCAAATGGCTATCAGTCATGGTGGAACGGTATTTGGACTTAATAATCTTCATGTGGGAAAAGGTCGACTCACATAAATAAATGGAGCCAAATAACACAGACGAGATAACACATGTCCTCATGTTGGGGTACTTTTCCTCTGTTAGTGAATTCCATAACTGTCCATGAGCCCTGGACTTGAGCTGAATGTCAGCTTGTAGTGACAAAATCTCATCCTCCACTCCAGATATCTGTATTACTATCCGAATATAAATGCACAACTGGGCTGTGTCACACGTCTGTAAACTCGTCCAGTTGCAGTGAGAAATGCAGTCGATATCCTTCCAAAGTTGCTGGGTCAAATCTTCAGCCATGGCTTCACAGCACCGTGTAACCATACTTCTTGATACCTGGAGAGCTTGATTTGAATATTATATTCTGGTTTGTTTTTCTCGTCTCGGAACAACAAGTCAGCTGCTTCAATGAATACCTCTTTTATCATCTCTCCATTTTGGAAGGACTTCTTGTGCTTAACAATTAAGTGACTCACCCGGAATGATGCCTTCGCTGTTGTGGTCGGCTGTAAGACAAAACACGGCTGTCCAGATAACTGGGATTTTAGTTCCTTCACCTTTTTCTTTCTCAGCTCGCTTTTCCGAAGGAAGTCAGTGTCATATTTTTTATGAACAGTCCGAAAATGCCGCTCCACATTTCCCTTCTTCAGAATATCAATAGTAGACTGGCAGATGAGATAAACACTTCGAATATAACATTGTGAAAAAAAGTCCTCCTCCCATTCCGTATAGAAATGGTAGGTTTTTTCTTCTTACTTGGTCCACCTCACCCACTCATTTTATACCCTTTCTTGAGTTTAGAAGAAATAAACTGGAGGCTAACTAGGCAACTCAGTAGCTTGCTAGTTTTTGGCGTGGTTGTATGCACATGCGTGATGACCTATGTGTCAGAAAAGGTCCGGTCTCAGACTGTCTGCCCTGTATGTCAATCAGGTGTCAAATTTCATAGTGAGGATGGATAAGCTGATGTCTATTCGTTTAATGCCATGCGATCCACCCATGCTACCTTTGTGATTGACGTATTGGACACCCTGGTCTAGTCATTAATTCGGGTGTATTTATTTATTTTAATTGGGCTGCTGAGACTTCCCAGATGACCTTACCTGCATTCCTTCTCATAGGATTCCTTTAAACGCTCCCATTAGTCAATCATCTCAATGTTTTCATTGTTTCAGTGTTTAGGTTTAGTTGTTTACTTCATCCTCGTGTGTTCAGTTCTGTGTTCCTCACTGTTTCAGGTAAACTTGGTGCTGAGTCCTGATAACAGTGATATGGAAGCAGAGAAAGCAGACAGACAGGAGTTTGTCGCTCTTCTTAAAAGCATGCTGCTGATCGATGCCGAAGACAGAACAGTTCCCTCGAGTGTCCTAAATCACCCGTTCCTCACTATGACTCACCTACTGGACTTCCCCCACAGTAACCAGTAAGGCTGTGACATGTTTTTGTTTTCATGATTCCCTTTTTTTTTTGTAAATAGTATTATGCAGTGGCGTGACCTAAATAAAGTTTGAATTTCATTAACTTGCAAGCCTCTTTCTCACCCTCATGCTTCCCCTCAGTGTGCAGTCGTCTTTCCGGATCATGGACATGTGCCACAGTCGGTCAAGCAGCACCATTTTTGATGCTCTGAACCAGAACACGATTCATTTAACCCGGCCCCCCTTAGGCCCCACTGTGTCCTCCGGCCTTCCGTTGGGCTACAGTAACATCCCAGTCCACGCTCAGGTAAGTCATTGGAGGTGTTTGCTGTTATTCTCCAGATGTCACACAGTGCAGATATGGAAATGTGTGTGCAGTGACTTAATGCTTTTAAATGCTACAAATTCTCACTGTGTATTGTTTAGATTGGTGTTTTGAAGTGTATTTGTTGTCCTGATTGTATTTTTTCTTCATACTTTTAACCATTTCCCCATCCCCTTCTCCATGTTCTCCACCTTCTGCTTCTGGATTTTCTGCCTGTTGGTAAACGTCTCCGCTGCAGTCTATAACCCAGTCGGCGCCATCCATGTTGCATCCTGGGATAGCTCTAGGGAATGCTCAGTTTGGCTGCAGCGATACGTTCCCACCTGCTCTTCTTCTTTGTCCTCCCACGATGCAAGGTGTCCAAACTTTATTCCAAGTTATTTTAGAGTTTATTCTAAAGAAAAGGTCTTTTTTTGTGTGGAGGGAATATTTGACTTGTGCAAAGGTGTGGAAATCATCTTTGCTAAAATACATTAAAACTATTACAGTTTTTTTTGTTTTGGTGGTTAACAGTTTTATGTCTTTGCTATTTTTAAAAGGTAACCTGAACCAACAAGCAGCCTATTCAGTTCCCATGGTAACTCAGGCCCCTCCCATACAGCCTCTACCTGTGAGGCCTGGTGTAATAGCCCAGGTAAGAAACAAAGTCATCTGTAAGTTGTAGTTATAGATGAGCACCAGCCTCAAACTCCATGAGCATGTTTACATTCTGAGCAGCATAACTACATAATCGCATGATTACAGCTGACTAAGACCACACCCACCCTCTAACCCTTCATTTTCATCTCAACTACTCGTGAAGTTTCAAGACTCAGTGTCGCTGTTCCGTGGTTCTTCCTGTTGGAGTGTGCGTCTCCAGGACCTTAGCTTGTCATGATGACAAACACATTCACAAACATTTGCAGCCTCTGAGGATAAACATGAGTGAAGCAGATGTAGATTTAGATCCCTGAATCTACTACAGCATTTCATATAATTTCACAAGATTCACACAATTCAAAGCTTTTTTTAATATAAGCCTAGTATTTACACCGAGCAGGTATATACTGTATAGGGTTAGCAAGTAAATGTCTTACATGTAACTGTTAAATTATTTACAAAAAAAAGTTGTAATCTGTGACAGGAAAGTTTGAGGTTGTCTCATGCAATTCACAAACTGGTTTAAAAATTGATTCAAAAGGCAAGATATTTAAAAAATATATTTTACTGTAAAATGTGGTGGATGAGAAGTCATTCAGGTTATGATGGTATATTTGAAGCATTTACATTTTTTAATGGTGTAAAACAAACAAAAAAACAGACGTGTACGCAGCAGTGTATTTGTACATGAAAGCATTCATATTTGGCACAGACACATACCAACTCTTCTCCAATCAAGCGACACACTCATACGTAGAAGTATACACACTGGAGAGTTGAAAAAGTAAATAAACAGGAATAGATGACTAAAAACACTAAATATGAGTTTAATAGTTCAAAAAACCTGCTAAACGAGTACACAGCAAGCTAAGTAATTAGCCTATTTTATTGTTAAATTAAGAGGAACTACTTTTTGTGACGAATGTTAATTTCTTTTTAGGAAGGGCGTCGCCCCACCTTCTTTTATGAACCGGTCACACCTGGTTATATAAAGTTAAAAGTTACACCTGCTGCTGTTGAATAGCTTTTAGCAGTACTAAAATAAGAGCAGCAACGTAGTTGAGCTTCCTCTTCATGTAACTGTTATCACGCCATAAGATGGCATAAGATGACCCATGAAATTAAATATGTGGAGCAATATGGCTGTAGGATGACTTTGCTTCAGTCTACGAACAGTTTTTTCGACCATTTGCTGACATTTGGCATCGTTGTGGATGGTTACATAATTTGTGATTTTCTCACCCTGTTCCTGCAGCAGGCTTGGTCCAGTCGGGGTCAGCAGCTTCTGCTCCCAGCAGCCTGGCAGCCGATGGCTCCTGTGGGCCCTCCTCCCTCTCACCCACCTCCGCCTCCTCTTTCCTCTTTAACCGGTGACACCACAGCAGGTCCAACGATGCTCAGCGACTGGGGGTGAGTCCCTAAAATCTGACTCATCCAAACGTTTAGGTCTGGGGAAATTCCCTGTTTGTTAAACGGGTGTAACATTTTAATCTACATTGTCTTTCTGGCTCGTTGTAACTTCTTTAACAGGAAGATGCCTCCTCACAGTGGCCACTATAATGCAATGATGCAACAGCCGTTCCTGACTAATCAGATTCCAGGCCTCTCTGCGCATCAGCCAATCAACATCGGCATAGCTCATGTTGTGTGGCCCCAGCCAGCCAGTAAAAGGAACAGACAAGGACACAACAGGTAGAGTCTGCTCTTACGTCACACCTTTAAAGTTGAACTGTTCTTACATCTTTATATTTATCTAATATATAAATTATTCCATATGAAAGGAACCTGTCCCACTCCACCAACATCCACATATCAGCATGTCAGTCCCCCAGAATGGCTGATATTGTTGGACAGGCAGTGGCAGGGAGAGAGCATCCTCAGAGGGAGGTGCCCCTGGTGGAATCCCAGCGACCGGAAATTCAGAACACCAACGAGGCAGAAGATGGCACAGAGCATGAAGAGAGCTGCTTCAAAGAGGTGATGCCGGATGCCAACAGGCCGGCGGAGCTTCCCAGGCAGTTGCAGCGGGATGTGGCAGTCCTCATGGCAGATTCCCCGAGCCCCGCTCCCAGTGTGATCAGCATCCGCAGTGATCTGAGTGATGACGAGGAGGGAAATCCTCGGAGTTGTCATCTGAATCGGTGAGTATAGTTAAGATAATACAGAACGTAACAGAACTTAAGGTGGTATCTCACTGGGCATAAATGAGTGAGCCTCCAGAAGACTTGTGACCTCAGTTTCTTTGCACGAGTTCCCAGAGGTGCACAGTTTTGTTGCTTGAGCTTTGAACAAATTAAATAAATTGTTGTTATGGGCCTCTCTAACCCATCTCAAGAGCTTTGGAGCTGTATTTTAACACCTGTTATGTAGCTCTTTTCCCACAGAAAACATGTCCAGGGCCATGATGATGATTAATAACATTTTATTTAAAAATAAGATGCTCCAGATGTGCCCATGTTAATTTTAAAAGTAGATTAAACCATAAATGTGGGGATGTCTGCAAGGAGCCAACATGGAGAACAAAAATAATGCGTACATCCAAAAGAGTAGCTTTGCATTGTGCACACAAAACTTGTACAACACATACTCGTGGCTCACTGGTTGGAAATATTCAGATTTGAGTAAAACTGCATCAGAAAATTTGCATATTTTTGTGAAATTTTGAGTCTTCCAACTATTCTCAAGAGTTTCTGAAATGTCTTTTAAAATGTCTTAAATACATCCAAAAGTTTAATTTTAGGCCCTATAATATATTAGTTATGTCTGAAATGTATATGTTCATTCATATTTTCTTCCGTCAACTTTAAATTTTGCAGACAGCGTTCAGTCATTTAGTGTGTTGTAGTTCTGTCTGTAACAAAACTACAAGTCCCATCATCACTCTGCTCCTAAAACTGATTTGCTGTAGTTTATTTATTTATTTATTTATTTATTTTATTTTAATTTAAATGAAAAACAGAAAAATGTAAATTAAATAAATAATAATAAAAATAAATAAAGAAATAAAAAACAAACAAAAAAACACCTGTCATTTGTGTAGGTCTTAAATTTCAATCTTGGTCTTTTAGTCCAAAATCTAATTGACTTAAACTTGCAGAATCCCCGCTCTCCCAACATCTGCAACTCGGTGAGATACCACTTTTAGTTGACTGCCTCTACTGGGATATGTTTCTAATAAACCTGAAACATTCTGCCCACAGATGTAAAGAAGAGTGTGTGTGCGAGGCTTGCAGAAACACCAGTGTGTCCATGGAGAGAGTGTGTTCTCTCAGCAGCCCCGACAGCAGCCTCAGCACCAGCTCCTTTGTCTCCAACTCTCTTCAGTCCAGCCCTTCAGTTTCACCATGCAAGAGGCCCAACAGGTTGGCTTCAACCCAAACAATCAAAACCAGTTAAACGGTCTCTGTTTGACCCATTGAGTCTTAATACGCTCCTCCATCTTTTTTCTTCCTTCGTCTCAGCATGTCAGAGGACGATGGCAATGAGAGTGGTCGTGACACAGTGGAAGGTTCTCCCACGTCTGACACGTCGACTTCCCCGCATGGCAACAGCGCCTACCGTTACCTTAACAACAACAACCGCCCACCTTTGGCTGGCGGGTTGGCACCCCTTACCTCCCCCACCGAGCAGTACCGGAGCCCCTGCGGCATCAGGACGATGGTAGTTCCACCAATGAGAGTGCAGAGCAACAACAACACTCGGGGCACAGAGGAGCGTGTCCAGAGAACAGGTCAGTGAAAATGTTGTTTTTTTATTTATACATTTTTATTGATTAGTTCTTTCTAAAAATAATCCAACTTTTTTTATTTTTATTTTACGTGAATATTTACCACCTGTGATGTGGTCTGTCGCCTGTGCTTTGGCGGTGTTTGATTTGCAGGTCATATGGACGCAATCGGGGCTTACCGCCCCCTAGTGGCTCATAGAGACATTAACAGGTGATCAAGAGACACTGGCAGAGAGTTTTCCAATCTGCAGCTTTTTACCTCCTGTATGCATCTATAGTTGACATTGGCATGTTTTTTTTTAAATAACTTTCCCTCTATCAAAGTTAAAGCAGATTTTATGGAGTTTGTTTTCTATTTAAAGCCTTGAAAAGGTCTCACTTTTAGCTTTTCTTTTGACAAAACCAAACAAAGGTCACATCCTCGACTCAGCCTTTTACTTTAAAGGTTTAAGAGGATGAGTTAGTTTTAACTTGAATACAGTAAACATATTTTCTAATTATTTTAGCCTGCTTGTTGTGGAGGGAAAGGAGGATGCATATAAGTTGGTACTGGGCTGAGGCTGGATTTGTTTTACACTCTCGGCTAGTTCTCATTGTCCAGCTGCAAAGTTTGCCTGACGACTCTGATGTGAGATCAGTTTTGCCTGTTCTGTCCTTCCAAGATGTGTTTATTAATTACATGATGGTTGAAAACCGATACAGATCGGAGTCCTAGGAGCAACAGTTTTTTTATGTATCTTCTGAGTGCCCACAATCTTTTTTCTTTCCAAAGTTTTCAACTTTCTTTACACTTTTGGAAATAAGAAATATTGTATTGATTTAAATAGAAATAGGCAGTTTCACTGGATTAATTTTTTTCTTTTTTTTTAAACTGTCTTTTATCCACTGTTTTAGCTGTCATGCAGCTAAAAATGTAAATCCTTGATGCTGTCAGATATTTCAAGTACAGTATTTATTTATTCATACATTTTTTGGAGTGTAAATTTTAATTGACATTTGAATTTTATTTACATTTTTATGTTAAACACAAGCTTTTACTGTGGTGTGCATTTCTTTGAAGTATTTTTGTTGCCTCTTCACTTTCTGTAGTTTTTCAGGCTTTGCAGAAGCTCCTTCTTCCTTTTTTTCTGTCTGATATTTGCTCTGTCCCAACCAATTCCTGTCTTCTGTCTTCTACAGTCTCAGAATCCTGGTCCCGGTCCAAAGGGCGCTGCAGCCTCATAGGACAGCAGAGCTCTGCCTCCTCCATCCCCCTCTTCCCATCCGCCCCCATCCTGTCCCGGCAGCAGAAGGTGACAGGGCAGCAGCAGCACCCTTTGAGCTTTGGTCAGGTCAGTTGAAGGCTCTGTTTTTTTTCTCTGAGCTCATGTTCTACAGGAACTGAATCCTTGTGTTTAGTCATAGTGAAAGTGAGTAAAAATTACATCTGGGCCTCACCATGAAGCCCAACCTAGAAGTAGGACTCTTTAGGCACCTCACAATTTGAGTTGGCTACAATTCAGAGGACTGTGATGCGGTTAGAAAACATCCACCGATGCATCTTGATTACCTTTGATTATCAGGTTTGAGAATAAACATGTCAGGCTGGAAGCTGGTATGGTTATGATGTTTATTCAGAACACAGTGAAACTGAAAGCTATCCATCCAACGTCTTTACCTGCTTCTCCTTTTCGGGTTGCGGGGGTCACTGGTGCCCATAAACTGAAATACAGAAACAGAAATTCAATTTTCCAAACTGAAGTCACTGGTTTATTAAGCATAAATGAACACTGATTTATGTATTTTCTTACATAAGAAAGTTCCCCCAAAAGAAATCTTATTAATCATAGGCTGCTGGCATACAATTAGCACTGATGCTAACGTAACATTGAAAACACCATGGCAAAGCTAAAAGTTAGTTACTAACTTCAACGTTTGATTCAGTGACTTCAGAAAACTACGGTGCAATTATAAAACAATTAATACATTTCAATTATCATAAACAATTGATTACAATTTCATGCCTCATGAAGCATTCTCAAAAATGTATTAAGAAAAGCCAATTGACTACAGGCTGCCAAAATAACAGATGCTAAACACACATTTTAAAATCATTACTAAAGACAGTCGTCATGATAACTTCAACTCTTACTGAGATATTCTTCAGGTTGCAGCCAAGAAAAGCTGAAAATGCACTTGTACATGTTTTTACTACAGGAAGCTACAGCAACTCTACTGGGACAAACAACACAGCCACTATTCTGATGACGCTTTTAAAGTGGAGACACATATTAATATAAAAAAAAACAGCTTTTGACATTTGAAAAGCTATTTGATATCATCTGTGTATGTAATGTGATGACTCCAAAAACATATTATACCCCCCACCAAAGACTAGACCTCAGATTGGAACCCAGAAGTTGGAAGTAGGATCAGGACCAGCTTCCCTGCAGGCTGGTAGCTCACATTGTTGAGGGCGAGAGAGTAGGCGGAGCTTAAAGTCCCACATCCTGAGTCTGCAGACTATTCTAAAATTGCACCATGACAGCCACCATAAAACGGGTTCTGCTGGTTTCAGTTCCACAGCCAGTGAAGGCAGATGGTCTAGTGTAGTATTTATTTATTTATTTGTTTGTAAACATACAATCATTGTTTGTTTTTATCCGTCAGGTGCAGCCGTACGGTTCAAACCTCAGCAACAAAGAGTGGAACGGCAACTATGGGCCTCTCCGGCCTCACGCCTTCATCCCGCCTACTGTCCACACGCACACCTTCGCCCACCTGCATCACAGCAGCCCCACGCACAATTCAGCTGCCCCCCACGCACACACCTTGCTGTCCTACCCCTCCAGCGGGCCCCTTACCACCGCCCACCATGCCATTCTGCCTTCTCGCCCCCCTCCTCCCCCTCTCCTCCAGCACGGCTTTGGACTCTCCCATCCTCAAGGTGGCACTTTAGTTCACCAGGTGACTCTGGGCATCGGCACCCACCCCCACCACCCTGGACACCCCGCTGCTCCGCACAGGCTCCTCCCCTCCCCAACCCTCAACCCCCACCTTCAGCCCGGTTACGTCCACCACCCGCACCAGTTCAAACCTCCCTTCCCTCCTCACCCGTACATGGCCTCCCCAGCCACCTTCACAGGCTTCCCCCTGAGCCCCACCAAACTCAACCATCAGTTTTCTTACATCTGAGGAGCCGGGCGGAGACGCAGCAGCACCTCCTGCACCGCAGGCTGAAGGGGAAATGGACCGGGGCCGCGACCTGGACAGGAAGACCCACCAGCAGAGCACATAACGAACTCCTGTGATGATGAAGAAAAGACGCGGAGGAGGAAAAAGATATGAATCATTATAGATGGTTTAAGGAGAAAAAAATTATGGACTTGTTTTGAGGTCAAAAGTCTCAGCATCTGTAATCTGACGGGTTTATATGTCTCGAGTGGTTGATCATGTTTGTAACTTCAGCTGTGAACGACTTCCTGTAAAATCACGTCAGCCAGTGGAGGAAACGGCGAAGCTTCAGGTGAACGGCTTCATTTTGACAATAAGGAAATTCTCATTATGAACGTGTGCTTTGCAGATTACCTCCTGTCATCAGTTGTAAAGATCTAAATCTAGGCTGGAAATGTTGCTGTCGGCTCGTTCCCTTTATCTCGGCTGCCTTGTAGCACGTGCGCGCCGCTCAGATCTGTTAAGCCATCACAGCAGTTCAAACCCGAATCGAACGCTCCTGTTTTTATGATAATTACTTTTTTATTTTATTTTTTTCCTTCTTCTTCTTCTAGTGCCTTAAAACCAGAGTCTATGATGTCACTTCAGGAGCAGGCAGATTGTACATTTGAATGGGCTTTTTGCAGCACTTAACCTTCAGGCTCTGAGGACGTCGGGTTTCTTAACGAGGATAACGTGTGTGGGTTTATTTCACTGTTGACAAATGTTGGACTTCAGTCTGCTTTCTAACTCAGAGTATAGGCTGCACATACAGGGCTTTTGACTGAATTAGCTTTTTATGTACATAAAGAGTGATTTGATATTTTGATAATCAATTTCTATTCACTATAGTACTTAATTCATAACAGTATTGTCACTGTTTACTGTAACTGCAATACAATCTAGATACTCTGGGTTGCTGTGTTTATATTATCTGGCATTTGAGGTAGTTTATTGTGTTTTAGATTTTTTTGGGAGTGGCTTAGTCTAAAAAGAATTATGTTTTTACTTTAAAAGGCTTCTCAGTGTTTAAAGTAATCTATCAACTTAACAGTATCATTGCTGGGCTTTTGAGTATTAGTTATTGTGAGACGAAGCTTTTGTCCTCGTTTTGTCAGTTTTGAGACATTCCTTCAGGGTGGAAGCATAGCCTTGTATTCTTGTGTTGTTCTGTGTATTTTATTAATATATATAAATATATATTTTTTATTTTATTTCCGGCGTGTCGTGGAGTTGTTTCTTTACCCGTCATATCCGCTGGCGTTTCACTCCCAATCAGCACCAAAGACTTTGTTGTTAATCATTTCTGAAGCACGGTCGATGATATTTCTTTCACCTCCGGCGTTTCGTCGCAGCCGTCAATAATGGAATATATTGTGAGATCTCTATTTTGAAAACCGAGGTTTTTAATTGTTTTTAGCTTTTTTTTTTTTTTTTTTTTTGGTAAAATTGTATTTGGAATGTATATATAAAAAGCTGCTATGTACTGATTATCTGCCACTTCGTAGCTGTGAATTTAGAGGATTAATCTCTTTCTCGCCTGCGCTCTCTTCCTTTGTATTGTAGTTTTGACAACTAGATACAACACAAGTGGATTTTATTTTGATCATAGATTATATTGGACGCTACTCCTTTATGCTAGTGCCTCTGTAGATTGGCTTTGTTGTTTTGAAGTGATTGTAAACTGCTGTATTGGAAGTTATGTTTTCCTTTTTTTAAAAATTTTGTTGCTTCTTGGTGTGCGTGTGCGTTGTGTGTATTTAGCATCAGTATTTCAAACGTAGGCTGGGTTCACTCTTTGTTTCTGTAACCAGTGTGATGTATTATCGTTTTTTTTTTTCCCTTTGGATCACGTGGCTTTTTGTTTCCGTTAGACGACTGTATTTGCAACTCTTCGTACTGTATAACTAGTGCCTTTCTTCAACCGGTGGCTGACAGAAGACGTCTCGATATCAAAGGCGGAAATTTGTAGTTTCTATGGGGTGGGGGAGGGGTCAGGTCCCGTTTTTACATTACGAAACCCCAAAGTTGGTTGATTGGACTGAGATGAGGTCTGAAAACCATCTTGTTTTGTTATTTTTACAGAATCCTAAGAGATGAAACAAGTCAGGGAGTGTTTTATTCACCAAGAACACCGTGCAGTGCTGGAAAACAAAACACCTGAATTATTGTTCACAGACGCAAAGCTTTATTCTCATATACCGTGAATGTATTTGTGGTTGTCGGCGTTTAGTTTGCAGACGGAATATTAGTTGCATTTCTTTTTGGCTACACAGCATTTTCTCTCATTTTATGATTGGGATGTTGATCGTTCTTGCGCGCAGCTTTTTACCATTGGTAGATGTTAAGCGTTTTCAGCCAGGGTTCCTTTAAAAAAATGCTTTATCCATCACTCACATTTAGTTCCAAAGTTGTCCCATCCTGATCTAATGGTGGCATTACTACGTTATAATGGTTTTGTTGTGTTAAGTAGTGGGTGTATTTTCTGTGCTTGTCTAATACGCTACTGTTTTATTGGTATATTTTTAAGTGGATGCACTGTTTAATCTTAGAGTGCAGCCTAAGATTTGTGTCGCGGCGCCGTGTTGTGTACACCAAATGTGTTTTTATAAACTGCGCCGCCTCGCGTTTGTCCCTTATGTCAGCTCAGCGCAGGTGACGCGCCAGGCTGTAATCCCGCCACTGCTTTGGGTTGGTTGCTTCCAAAAAGATAATCGCACATCCCTGCAGTCTTGCACTGCATCAGCAGAGACGACAGACGGGGGTCACACAGGCTCAGATCCAAAGCACAAGAAAGACCAGTAGCCTCTCGGTGGTATCTCACTGGGCTGGAACCAGCTGTTGAATGGTATTGAGCCAACAAACAAAGAGCTTAATGGAGGGAGATTAACCTGCATGTGGATTTAGTTTAAAACTTCGACCTCCAGTTCTGAATTAAAAAGCTCCGCAGATGGGAAGTAAAGCGTCCTACTCCAGAAAACGACCGTCTACCACAGTCCAGTTTCTTTGATTTTTACATTTTGAAGATTAGGCTTTCGTAACAGTTCAGAATGTCTCAGGATGTTTAAACTGGTCCAAATGGGCTTCTCTTAATTTCAAAACTGTATGTACACCATTACTGGTGGGTGATATGTCGGGTATATCCAAAATATAGTGCAAGAAAAAACAGCTATAATGAATTGTATGCTATGTTTTTAGTGTCTGCATGTAATTCAATAGACATTCTGCTTTTCCCAGATGCTTCTAATGCATCACCGCTCTCATCATCATCACATGTTAGTGTGTGATAATTTAACTAAGAAGACCGTTTTCAGGATATTTTGTTTTACATGCTTTAGTTTTTTATTAATTAATTTTTGTCCTGGAGCTGGACTGATGGTTAAAGAAAAAAGTCAGCTGTATGGTTTGTTTATCCCATTGAGGGGTCAGAAGTCAGCGAGTCACAGTTCACTGATTTATATATTGGTGTTGACTTAAACGACGTGCACAGCCAAGAAAACAGTTCTACACGTGCACACCTAACTGGTAGCTTGCTGGTCACTTAGTAGCAAACACATTTTTATATTGTTGTGAGCCTTCAGCTCAACAGCCACAGCCCAGTGAGATGCTTCCTTTAATCAACAAAAACTGCTCAGAGGCTTAAAAATGGGTTTCTGTGATCAGAGATTATACAGTAATACAAAATACTGTTAGAACTGGGTTTCGTCTTAAACCCCCAACATATCAAATGTTTCACCAAACGTGTTGCTTTGCCACCGGGCGAACGCGAAACGTTGGAGCTTGACCCCTGAAACGCGACTAATTTGGCCGTATTAACGCACGGACGTGATCGCAACAATCACAACTGTTACTGTTTTCAGCGCGTGTCGATTTGTGTGTGGCTTTATGGTTTTACTCTTTGATTTGTTTTGTTTAATCTTAAAATGCTACTCTAGTGTGACTTGTAGCAACTGCACTGTGCAATATACAACAATATGAGGACTGGGAAAATGCTAATTGTTTGGATGTTCTGGTGTGTGTCTTACCAGTTTGCAGCCTCCCCCCCAAGTTCTCAGTGAGTTTCAGTGTGACCAAGCCTTATGTACTTTGTCACAAAAAGCGGGTTCCTTCTTGGTGACTCTTATTGCTGAGTGTCAAATTATGAATTTATTGTGTACCATGTTGAAATTCACTTTGAATAAAAGGAAATCTTTTGCTTCAGCTGATGCTTCTGTTTTTTTTTTAATTGGCTCAACGTGAAGGAATGTAGCAGCACAAATGATCAATGTACAAGTTTGGGTTTATTTTTAATTTTTTTTTTTTTTAATGTCATTTCAGAACCTCGTCAAGATGTTCAGCTGAGATCATTTTGTTCTGGAGGGACGAGTGAATAACAAAATGTACACCGTGCTATGGGTTTTTAAAAACAAGATTATTGTCAAAGAAAAGGGAAAAGCTGAATCCACGTGACACTGTTTAAAAACATGCACATATGGCTTTTTATCAAGACATCTTTTAGACACTACTGTTGCGTGACCACTAGATAACAGTAATTTTACACACTGGTCCTTTAAGTCGCATTAAACGTTGGACGTTTTAATTTAATTGAACTGGAGTCTGGTGTGTTCTGGCTCCAAAAACTCCATTTCTGATTTTCTTGTCTTAAATTTTGAACTTTTCGTTCCACATCAGCTCCATCTGCAGGACTCCGCAGACTTACAGGGTCAGACTCAGATATACAGTAGTCATCTCGGTGCTTAAGAGTGCAGACAGAGGCAGACAGATGTTCTGACGTTGCTGCCTCAAAAACTGCTTTTATACAACCACCCGTTTCAAAGTCTGGGTTAAGATCTGATTATTGCAGAAAGTTTTGATTTAAGGGGACAATAAGTAAAACTATCAATTGTTAAAAAAAAAAAAAGTTTTGTGAATACAAAGCCTTTGATTTGTCCTTTCAGGTAATTTAATAACCTTTGAAACTGAAGCAACAAGTAAAAATATACAGTAATACAAAAATGAATCAGTACAAGAAGGTGTCTTGTTTCAGCTGGAAGGTAGTAGTTTGGACTTTTTGCAGATGGACAAATGGACATGCCTGCTCATGGGGGAATCGTTTGACATCGTTAACAGTTTGAAAAATATGCAATTAGAAAATTCAGCCTCGTGATGTGATTCAGTTTTCACATGGTCTGAAAAAACAATCCCAGGAAAATACAGGTGCGTCTCAATTTTTTTTTTTAATTAAAATTTCATGAAAAAGCTCTATTTTCTCATCAATCATTTCAGAAAGTGAAAGTTCACAGTGTGAAATATTTCAAACCTTTATTTCTTGTAATTTTGATGATTATGACTATTCAGAGTCTCAAATAATTAGAGTATTCCACAGCCAGCTGTTGGTACCTTTGACAGAGTGGACCGATGTCGAGTCCTGCTGGAAAATGAAATCATCTCCATAAAGCTCGTCAGCAGAAGGAAGCATGAAAACCTCTAAAATGTCCTAGTAGATGTTGCGAGGACTGAGGACTTCAGAAAAACCAGTGGACCAGCACCAGCAGATAAGGACCCAAATCACCACTGACTGTGGAAACTCACTCTGGACTTCAAGCAACGTGAGTTCTGGACCTCTCCTTTCTTCCTTCACACTCTGGGACCTTGATTTCTAAATGACATGAAAATTTAATCTGAAAAGAGGATGTTGGACCACTGAGCAATGGTCCAGTTCTTCTCAGCCAGGCAAGACACTGACGTTGTCTCTGGTTCAGGACTAGCTGGACTCGAGGAATGAGACATTTGTAGCTCATGTACAGGAGTTTATCATCTGATCAGGGTGTGACACCAGGATTTTACAATACTGAGCCTCTTCACAATATTCAAATTTTCTGAGACACTGAGTTTTGGATGATCATTATCTGTAAGCCATATCAAAATTACAAGAAATAAAGGCTTGAAATATTCCACTCTCGTTCTCGAGTTGAACTTTTTCACAATACAGTACAGTAATTTTTTATTTTATTTATTTAAAATTTATTTATTTATTTTTTTAGATGAACCTGTAAATTCACCCTTTCCCGGTGCTGACAGAACCGGCTGTTGTTCCACCGTCTGACACAAGGGGGCGCCAACTCCCCGCTGAACTCAGATCAGCCAGCAGAGCGAAGCTACCGCCATTTACAGCCTGCCGCCACTTCCGGTCTGTTAGGTAAACAAGTGAAACCAAAGACGTACGTTTATGTCTGTGAGTGACACAGCGGCTTCAGTGGAGCCACATCTTCTCTCGAAATGGGTTCAGCTGAAGTGTGGTCTATGCTGCTATTTCACAAAGTAATTCTAAAATGGACGTTTATGCACAATTTATGTTTAAATTAACAAAAACCGAGGCCCAAAGTTCAAACTGAAAATATCAACAGAGACCAAACAGGTACGTGATTTTGTTTAGGTGTTGTTTTATACGTTTTAATCGATTTATCTGGTGTTTACGATATTTTATTGCCTCCTTATGACCAGCACAATCTTAGTTACTGTATTTGCATTGTTTTGCGTCACTTTTCCTGCCTTCTATTACGTTGAAGCTGTTTCGTGTCACTTTGCGTCATATATGATACGTTTGTGTCTCATTTACACAGTCATTTTATTTTTAATTGGTTTCTGAGGCTGCGCTTCGCTGATTGATGGCTTTTATTTTGAAGGTGACACCAGCCGTCTTCCGGTTCGGCAGCGCCGCGTGCACGCGTCTTTCAGCGGGGACGGGCAGCGTCTTGCGGTCGCTGTAGGACTCCGGACTTCACACGGAGCGGAGAAGGGCAGTGAGACCCGCAAAGGAGGCAGATTGAAGCCCGGTTCGGAGCCTCGCAGCCTCCGGCAGGCTTATGGAGAGCGGAGCCCCGAGAGTCGGAACCGCCCGGGGCAGCTTCTCGATGATCGGGTGCCTTTCACCCCAGCAGCACCGTTAGATGTTTGCCACTCGGGATTAATTGGTTGACCAATGGCTCCCAAACATGCGCTCCGCTCGGACCCGAACAACAACAACCCCACCGAGCCGGACCCTTGTTTCCTGGCGGCGCGGAGCCGGGATGCGGGGATGGAGGCGGCCGTATGCGCGCGGAGGACCAGGAGCAGGTGTCGGGTTCTGAACGGGATGCTGGCCCGGGTGTGCGTGGTGCTGGTCCTGATGCTGCAGAGCTCCGTGGCCGCTGGCGGTGAGACCCTGATGCCTTTTTTTTTTTACTTTCCAGACTAAAAGAGTGTTGAATATTATAAAAATAAATTGCATAAATGATCAGTTTAATTAATGAAGACAAACTCAGGCTCATGTTTATTGTTCCATATATTAATACATTTATTTATTTTTGTGTGGATATTATTTTGCCTGGAGGAGATGCGACAAAATAACCTTATCTGAACACGTTTTGTGCTGTGCAGAGGCGTCTTTGTTGCATTTGATGCAGATGATGCAGGAGGTGTGATGTTTGTTAAAATGAGAATATTTTATATGTTCAAATCCCTGTTGTGGACCCACAGAGGCCCACGCGGAGCTCTCCAGACACGCAGCCGGAGCTGAGCGCACCGTGTGCCCGTTCCTTTTTGTGTTTAACTTTTTAATAATTAAAGAAGAGCGGAGCCCTGACAGCCTTCAGTGAGATACACTGTTTCTTTTTTACAGATGAATCATTTTTTTTTTATACAATCAAAGACGCGCAAAGAAAGAGACAAAAAAAAAAAATGGCAGCAAAGACCCGATTTGCGCATCAATGTACATTTTTAACCCAGACTGCAGAACTAAACAACAAATTTAACATTAACTATAAAAAGAACAAAGAACCGGCCCTTATGAGGATGTTTGTTTTATGATTGAAGTGTCTTTTATTATTTTATTTATTCGCACCAAAACACAGCAGAACCTAGAACTGGTCCAACAATTTTCCAATTCTGTTAAAATGACCAAAGATCTTCATTAAGTGTAATAAAAAATTTAAAAAAATGCATTTTATGTACAGTATTTGAAATCAAATCAGTCAAGTTAAGTAAACTTATTTATCTGCAAATCATTCCAACTAATTTTATTACCACAGTATAGAGCAAACACCACTGGACATAATGTTCTCAGTCTCAAGTTTATTTTGTTCAGGAAGACTTTCATTGAAAATTTACAAATACACGTACTGTAATAAAAAGACGTCAAAATTTAAATAACACATTAAGGGAGGCTGCAGAAATCTAAAAACCAACTGATTCTGTTCAGTGACAACGTGAACATTTGGGTTATTATTTCAGCTCAGGACCATGTTTCAGCAAAGCTTTTACCCACAAATGAAAAACTCATCTGTAAACAACAACAACAACAACCAGAAATGTTATTTTTGTTTCTGTGCTGACGGAACAAAGTAAAGTGGAAATATGGCCTTTCATTAGATAAATCAAAATTAGATTACAGTATTTTGTCGTTTCATGAATAAAGAGCAAGCATCTCTCATCAGTTTGTTTGCACGTTCCCACTCTTAGGAGTGGAACTGACAGGAAAAAGAAAATAATAGCCCATAAATATAAAGAAGACATTTTCCCCCTCCTCTTTAAACATTTAGCCACTGTTCTACTTAAAAGTGAGTTTTCCATTAAATATTCTAACAAAACCTTAAACAACAACCCTGACTCACACAAATCTGCTTTATAAATTACATAGGAACTTATCATTTTTTTCATTTTTTTTCATTTGACCTTTATTTATCCAGGTTAGTCTCATTGAGCCACGAGAACTCATTTTCAAGAG
>JARVGV010000002.1:10369122-10384448 GCA_031762435.1 Hypsolebias longignatus
AGAACTAACTAAATGGTTAAACACAGAACTAAATGATTAAACACAGAACTAAATGAATAACAAAGCAAAGCAGGAAGAAGGAAACACAAGGAAAACAGACAAAAGACCAACAGAGGGAGCCAATCATGACAATAATAAACATGTACATACAAAATATTGACTTCAGGCATATTTAGAATTGTACATAATTGCATTTGATGGCTGCTGTAGCTTGGTGGTTTGTGCCGCGGTATTGTGATCCTGAGGCTGCATGTTAGTTATGTTGTTTATTTTGTCATAAGTTAACACAAGGTCAACAAAGCAATGAAATGTTCAGGACGAGAAGAATCAAATCGACTCACTAAAAACAAACAAGAGACACTAAAGCATGCAAGAAGGGTACAAAATAAAGTACTAAAAAGTGAAAAAGAAATGTAATATTTTCAAAGGTCCAAAAGAAATACAGTATAGTAAACAACTGCATGGTAGAATATATTGGTGCAAGTAGGATGGATTTGTATAAGTAACTATTTCACATGTAGTAGTATAATCTTAAATGCACATGATATATATTGCAAATAACTAACATTTACTGCACAGGTTGTAGTGTACAACAAGTAGTGAGTAACATTTAATTCTGATGATAATTTAGTGACATACATGATGCAGCCACATAGTGTAGCAGCAATAAACATATTAGGTGTCACAGATGTGGTTTGGTGCAATGTTATTGTCAATTGTTCACTATTATTATTATTTTTTTTTTCCCAAAGGGATTTTTTTTAAAAATATTATTGAGTTCAGTAATCTGAGCTTGTGTATTGACTGACTTTGAGTCTTTTGTGCACGATGGGAGGCTCCTGTATTGTCTGCCTGAGGGTAGCAGATGGAAGAGTCCTTATGCTGGGTGGGTGTGGTCCTTAATGATGCCGAGTGCCTTACACAGACATTGGCTGTGGTAGATGTCTTGGATGGTGTGAAGACTACTACCAGTGTTAGAGCCCAAGTTTCATCAGAAAGGGCTTAAAACAACGGCCACATTTGTTGTGCGAGTTGGCCCGTTGTAGGGACTCCTGAAACAAAGAGCAGCTGAAAGAAAAACAATACATTCTGCATTTCACTCGTTTTCCCCATTTTGCTAGCAAGAGCTGGAAAAACGAGAAATTAAACATTGCGCAAACTTTTCTAAATTACTACTTTTCTTTTGGTATAAGTGGATAAAAATATACAATTTAATTTTTCAGTTCATGTAAAGAATTTGATAATACATTAGGATTTGGTTTATTTGTTTTTTGTTCTCACAGTGACTGCGGATTATCTCTGGGGATGTTGAAGTGACAATATACAAAAAAAAACAACAAAAAAAAAACAACACCTTTCTTTTCCCTTTACATTGTCATCATCTGCAGCCGTGAAGCAAAAACATCTCATGAACCAATAGAGGAAACTCCCAGAACATCATCGTTGGTTGCAAATCAGCAACTGCTCTTTTGAAAACAGCCTGATTCAAGATGGCCACCACAGCTATGTAACCTTATCAACCACAATGTTGATGTTGACTCAGTCATTTTTCGTATATAAAACTAAAATGTGGTGTTGTAGTAGCTGAGAGCCATAACCTACACATGCTCTGAGCTCTAACAGACTGTGCAGCATCTTTGTTTCAAACTTTGGCATGCAAGGCTGCAAGCAATGTGCACACTCCTCCAAGAAATTCTACTTTCATTCAAAAGGATAAGGCCATCCTGCACAGCTACATTTTCACCTACAGAGCATTACACTTTATGCTGACGATATGAAGATGTTCATTAAACAATAATCCTGACTGGTGCTGAAACTAATTACACAGTAATGCTAGTTGTAAAAATACTCCATGTCAGAAGCCAAGTGTCCTGTTAAAGCTATTTGAATCCCAAACACTACTGAGCACAATAAAAGAGTCCATCAGTTTGATCTACTGAGTATCAGAGCCTGTATTTGCATGCGTTTGCAAGTGTTCCACCTCTCTCAGCAATCAGTCACCATGCTCGACAAGCTAAAGCTGCTGATCAATACTGTGGTTTAGATTGGGTTTGCATGTGTGTTTAAGTATTAAAGAGTGATTCTGCATTGTCTGGCTCACTTCATCAACCTGCTGCTCAGCTGGGACGTTCTTCAAAATGACTTTCCTCCTCCTTGTTGCTTTAGAAAAGCATGAAAGCCTGAGATATTCAGCTTGCTTTTTGAAGTACAATGGTGGTGGAATCAGCAAAAGTACAAGAAATCCATTTTTCATTTGTAAGGGGTTCAATACACATAGAATGTAGCTGCTGCCATTTACAGGACAGAAGGTATTTTGCATTTTGCTGCAGCATTCTTTAGCTCCACTCCCAGGAGGGTTTTATCTGCTCAGTGCATCCTTGTTGCAGATGTGCTTATTGCTCTGTTTTTATGCACCGGGACTTTTTATGAAACATGAACTGTGTGGTTCAGTGTTGCTCTCTGCCCTGGAAGAGCTGAATTTAAATCAATATGGCCTCTCAGGAGAATAGAGCACATCTTGTCCATCTGCTGTACAACATCAAGCTGCTGCTGTTGAAGCTACAAGCTAAAATTAGACAAGGGCAGAAGCTTCAGCTTGATTGCAAAACGCCAAAGTCTTATCATGCAACATTTTTAGGTAAAATAGAAAATAGTTGAGAGATCATATTGCCACCATATTATCTCTTATTTGGCAGTATTTTAATTAAATACTGTATAAAGAAAACCACCATTCATCTCTGACAGACAGATCACAGGTTCAGGTGTTCCACAAACTCCATCTGCAGCCAACATTTTCATTAAACCTGGCTCCTCAGACAAGATTGAAGATTTGTTAAATCAACACACTGTTAGTGAGCACAGGAAGAGAGGAGGTGATGATGGGGAAAAGGAAGGGGGAAGATCTGAAGAAGGACAGACCATTAAAAATAAGATGTGTCTGTTTTAATAAAGGACAGAGTTAATGACAGATCTTGAGCCAGGGCTCTAAAATACCAGTTGTGAAATGTCAGTCACACTCTTCAAGGTGACATCTCTTGGCCTTTTCTGTGAATCCATCCAGTCTTTGTGGATAACAGCCAGTATCCACCATTGACTGAATAGTGAACCTTTAGTGGGCTTCAAGCCATGCTGGGGATACAATACTGAGGTATAAATATGTTATTCAATTTGTGTACAGATTATTATGGCTCTAATTATTACCACTTTACAATAAATATACGCTGAAGCCATTCAAAAAGGCGGAACCAATGTTATCACTAAAATTACATCTGCATACATTACAATAACTGATAAATACTTACCTGAAGCAAAACATTTAAGGGGTTGACAACAAATAAACAAATAAACAACATCTAATTGCAGTTTATAGTGCAGCATCATGGCAGTTTCAGATATTTTGATAAGGGGAGAAGATACTGAAGGTCCCTTTGCTAATAAATTTGATGAGCACACCATTCAAAAGACCATATTTGTCAAATTAAAACTTTCTATACATTCACTGAAATGTGCAATACTCCTTCACACACAATGCCATGAAAGTTCAAGTTCAAGAATCTTTATGATCTGCAAAAGGCAATTTGTTTCACAGTCAGTAGGCACGTAAAACATCCAGACTAGACAAGACATTGAGACAATAAAATAGTGCAGAAACCATCATTTTTCATTGAGAAGCCTGATTGCTACAGGTATGAATGAGATTTTTAGTCTGTTTGTTCTACATCTGGGCAGCAGATACCCACATCCAGAAGGAAGCAAACTGAACTCGCCATGGAGTGGGTGATCAGGATCTGCCAGAATCAGCCTGGTCACTGACCCCACCTTGTGTAGGCCAGTGATGTTCTTTAGGGCTAAGCCAGCAGTTTTGCTGCACATCCTGACAGTCCCATAGAGTTGCTTCCTGTTTTTGCATGCTAGAAGTCCATGCATACATGAACAAATTCGACTTAAGTTTGGCACTGGTTGCTAGAACATGCAATAAATATTTCCCTTGGATCTAGCTTTTCTAGCTGCTGTTTGAATGCAGCATGTCTGTCAGAAGATAGACCTGGCATCACATTTACTCGTAAGAAAAGCTAAGGCGTTGGTTCATAATATCCTTGAAGTTCAGGGAGTTTAGGCTCGACATTCAGGAGCTTCCATCTTACTTTGAATCGAGCTGGCAGCACTGAGACAGCCTGAGTCTGTTTGGAAGAGTGGAGCTGCTCTTCATCCTATGATTCATTCAGATTATGGTGACTTCTCACTGGCCTGTGACTAGTTTGTGATTGACATTCACATGACTGTCTCCAGACTTTCTCAAAGTCCTCAATATCCTCACTTGATTTGCAGAGGTGCACAGACCTTTTGCTTCAATTTTGAACCTTTTTGTAAAAGTTCAGCAAATTCTCGCAAAGTAGCAGAGCTGTTGCAAGTGTCTCAAACTTTACAAGTTAGTTTTCAGAACTATGAAAAACTGGAGCTAAAGTTTGAGACCTCAGCTGGAGCTCTGCTATGGTAGAAATCCAGAGGATACAGACCAGAATGTTCAAGTCTAAAAGTCACTCTGACTATAAATGATATTTATTAAACAACTAATACGGTTAATAATAATAATAATAATAATATTAACAAGTGCTATGTGTTGTCATCATTGTATATTTCCATACAATGGCAAAATTAGTTCTCTGCATTTAACCCATTGTACCTGGGATACACCAACGTGGAGCAGTGGGCAGCTTTGTAAAGCACTTGGGGAGCAATTGGGGATTTGGTGTCTTGCTCAGAGACACCACAACATGTGGGATTGGCTGGGGATCGAACCTGGGACTTTTGGGTCCCGAGTCAGCTTCCCTGCCTCTACCCCATCTCTGCCCCACCAGTTCTGCCCCTTTTTATTAGAACAGCTGCAGTAGATTAAATCATAAACGTGGGCGAGGTTGTCAAGGTGGGTAAAAAATTGTTTGCGCCATATGCGGCTGCGCAGCACACTAGTCACTCTGCTGCAGACACACGTGGCCACTTGTATTGTAAGGTTTGGCTTAAAGTCTTTGCATTGGGCAGTTCGACTCACTTCCAGCTCAATCTTTGGAACCCACAGAACTGGGGTTCCATGCGTGCCGACTCGTGCTGAAGATCTGATGTCAACAGACTGCAGTTGTTGATTTGTTCGCTGGTTTGGGGCCACTTCACTGGATGAGTCATATTTTCAGTGACTGCTCCAGCTGTATACGATGCCTGTAACAATCTAACATTAGCTTACCTTCTTACATCGTGTTTGGCATAAACCTTCTGTATGGCCTTTGTTGTGTGTCTTTTAGCAGCATGCTGCTTTCTCTGGATCTATTTTAGCTTGTTTTTGATTAGAGAAAGACAGATGTGCACTAGCATGAGCTCCTTGGTTTCTATTATTGGGTGTCGCAACAATATGACGTCACATGAGCCAAGAGTGTTTGTGACGGTCCTGCCCACATCCAGACAGTGCTCAGACAGCAAAATCAACAAGACTGTGTGCTGCTGAAGATGATCGGGCTGAACCTTACAATACATTAAACAACAAACAACAAAAGATTCTCTTTGTTTCTTTCAATTATGAAACACTATTTAGTCTTCAACAGTTACAACCTTGTGAAATATTGTCTTTAACATGGTTTTGAAAGTGTAATAGTTAAATGTAGTTTTAATTGTAAATAAACTTTGAGTAATAGAGATAATTCTTTTTTTGTTGTTGTTATAACTGTGAACACCTCCTTCGTTTACCACACTCAGTGTTTGTTCCTGAATGATCCCGCTGCTTCTCAGTGAAGGGATATTTTTGGTACAGCTCATTTAATTTTCTGATCCTCCGCCTGCTTTCCTTTTCTTCACCTGTCAGAAACACACTGTTCAACTCCCTCTCACCCGCAGAACATCACAAGGCCACGGGCAAAGTAGTGTTTGCACTCTCTATACATTGTTCACACAACAGAGTTACTACTGTCAGCCTGCATCATTTCAGAGGGCAAACAATCCCTGCAGATGTGAACACAAAATCCATATACTGTATTCATGTCATGGCGGACAGGTTATCTGGAGTGTCTGTTTGCTTTTCATGAGCTCATATGTGTTTCAACGAGTTTCTGGCTGCAGCAAAGTGTCTAGGAGTGCCGATGGCACAGTGGTGTGTATAACCGATGAATTATTAACAACACCATCAGCCGTATGCCCATGCTGCCTAACCTTACATGCACTCACAATTTATCATGCATCATCAAATGCATTAGGCGTCCTATTTTGGTGCGGCTCAAAATAGAAAAAAAAAAAAAAAAAAACTAATTAGGGTTTTGTCTGCATAGTTGTGTAACCCAAAATCACAAATTTCTCTCGTTTTCTACACTTAAAAGTGTGTAGCTAAAGGGGAATGTCTTCAGGCTTAAAAAAAAAAAAAAAATCCTCTTTTGCCTTTTAAATGACTTTTCAGATCAAACTACATGACTTCAAATTTGCTCCCGAGCTCAATTAGTTTTATTTTGCGAGCTCTGCTGTTTGGTGATTCACAAATGTGTATTTTGGAAGGGATGCCCTTCCCGGTCCTTTTATTTGAATTAAGAGCAGTGTACCTAAATATTTAATTGATTTAGTATTAAAAAGCTTTATTACATCATACTGTTCATCTCTAAATAGTGTGAGGATATTCAATGTCTTAACAGAACATTTAGACCATGTCAGCATTTTCTTTTTAAAATTAACCTCACCTGTTTCCTGTATTTAAATTTCATCACCTCTACCAGCTGCATATGAACCTACAGAAGACGTCTGACAACATAGCCCAAAGTAAAGAGGTTAACCTTTAGCCTCCCTCAGTCAAAAATCTTAAATTAAATGACACGAACCGTGTGCAGATGCCAACTTGGACAAGTAAAGGGATGTTTTCAACAAAACTATCAGATGGACTTGATGGTTCCACACAAACTGCAGAGGAGATGGTTTGATTATCTCTTCTTCATTATTGCTTGCCACAAAAGGAACATTATGTTTTTGCTGTCAGTCTGACTCAGTATGGCCGCTGTAAGCAATAGATTTTAAAAGAACATAAAAATGGCTATAACATTCAATTTTGCAGACATTGAGCTAAAAATTGGGGTGATGATAACTAAGACCCATCCCCAACATACTCTGAAGTGCTAACAGATTTACAAGATCTGTATTTAAAATACTGTTATTAACTATTGTCTGTCGGTTAGCAAAATATTCCATGAACCAATGATCAGATTTTATTGAAACTTTCAGGAAGTGATCATCAAGTAAACATCTATTACTGATTGACTTTTAGAGCCAGTCAGAATTAAATTGGCTGACACATCTAACTGATGTTACAAAACACAAAAATGGCAATAATTCTGTCAGTTTTACATATACTGAGCTAAAATTAGGTGTGGTTGTAGCTGAGAGTCATTCCAAACACACGACACCATGTGATATTGCATGACATATTGTTTTTGTCGAGGTTTAACCAAAACTGCTACAACTTTGTAATTTCTCAACATAAGATGATTTACATCTAGTGCAGGGGGTCTGCAACCTTTATGATCAAAGGAGCCATTTTTACACCTTCGTTCACATGACATGGCACGTGTCCAGAGCCGCAACAACCTGTTACAACTGTGGGTATCAACTGGTGGCCCGTGAAGCACTTTAGGTTTGCTGGAGGGGGCATTTATGGCAAGTAGGGGTGATATTATAAAGAATAAAATATATAATGCTTTTTAGCATTTATTAAAGAAAAAGGCCAGAGCAGGGGGTGGGGGTGAGGGTGGCAGTTTTTACCTTTTCTTTTAAAATAATAATAATGATAATAAAAAAAAATTCTATAAACTATGCAGACAGGTCTTCATGTAAAGAAATGAAGCATCAAGTTAAACTCTTCGTACTTGCTCCATCGTTCACGAATTTGCACAAATTTGCAAAAGAAATTACAGGAAAACAGTTCGAACTAATCCCTTTTGTTGTTGTTTGTATAACAACCAATAAAATTCAGTTTTATGTCAGTTTTGGTCAAAGCTTGAAAGAGCCGCTGCAGAAGGACCAAAGAGCCACATGTGGCTCCAGAACCGCAGGTTGCAGACCCCTGAACTAGGCTAACAAGAACAGATTAATCACTAAAAGAACAATGCTAAACAGCTAACCAAAATAATTAACAATGAACATAAATTTTACCCATAATCCTTCCCTGAGGCCATGCGACCAATCGACCACAGCAGAATGATACAATATGTATCAGATTTTTTTAAACCTTTATTTATACAGATAGTCTCATTGAGCCATGAGGACCCACCCCCCAAAAGAGACGTGCATTGAACAGCTATGTGGGCGCCCGAGTGTGACGAGGCTAAATGTTTGGCGGCATGTTAGCCCATCAAAAAATAATAATAAAAAAAAATCCACAAATTAGCTGCAGCAATATATAAGTTGCAGTGCTCAAAGTGTGTGAAAAAAGTAGCGGCTTATAGACCGGAAATTTCGGTAATAATTTACCTTTAAGAGAATGTGCAGTCAGTTCTAATACATATTGGATTTGATCGCGTTGGATTTATATGTTGTAAATTTAATAAAAATGTTTCAGAAATAGCGTTAAAAAATAATTTGGGCATCTTGTCGTTGCCATCTTATCTCATAGCATGTCTGCAGATGTCAAGTTGGTGTAGTTTTTCCTCAGACAAACACAAACAGAATCACACAGATAAAAGACAAGAAAGCCGACGATTACACAGCACATCAAATGTCTGCGTCGGTCCCACTCACTCCCACCTCCTTCGCTCTCTCTCTCTCACGTCTTTGAGAACGTGCCAACAGTTTCCACTGTCTCGATGGGTCTTCTCCCTGTCTGGACAGAAACTCTCTACTTCATCTCAAACTTCATCCAGACACCAGCCAAACTGTGTTTTCTGTCACACAAAGCCTAATAGAAGACAGGAAAGCAAATGATTTGTTGTCTTTGTTGGTAATGGTGCATGTTCAGCCTCTGGTTGGGTTGTACTTGGATGAAACCACTAATAAGCAGGCACATGCTCACCCTTCACCTAAAAGTTGGAGCGTTAGTCGTTTTAATGTAACAATGAATGAGAGAGCCTTTGAGCAGCGGTGAGGCACGTGTGTTTGTGTAGATGCACAGGTGCGCTGTGGTTTTACCCAAAGTGTGCTTGTAGTTCAGCTGCCTGGCAGGTCCTTGACACTCGGCCAAATCCAGACGAGCGCAGCTCTTCTCCAGTTGGTGCTTGTGTGAGCTTCCATGTGAAACCCTCCTCTGCACTGTTCCCAACAGGCTTCGTATCTGCAGCTGGTCTGATACCAGTACCAGGCTTTGATAGTGCACCTTCTCTATGTGCTGTGTTTTAATCAGTGAGGCTAAATCTGCAGAGAGTGCTGACAGGAACAACAGCCCGTGTTCCTTGAAAGTATTAAGGAGTCCGGGGAGAGGAGAGACAACCCCTGAAAGGGAACGCATGGGGGTTTTGATGAGCAGCAACTTTCTGTACCTCAGCTGTTGTACAGACTCAATGCAATTTAAAATGACAAATGCAGGAAATGTGCCTTTCCACAAGTTTTTAAACCCTCAAGTTTATTTGCATTGTTTAACGTGAGTTTAAAACAAATGTATAATTGTCCCTAGGTGAGAGTTAGAGAGTGAATGGTTGTTTGTCTCGTTTGTCTCGATGTGTCCCTGTGATGGACTGGAGACGAGTCCAGGATGTCCCCCCTCTTGCACAGTGACTGTTGGACATGGGCACCAGTGATCCGAAAAGAAGGAAGCAGGCAAAGATAATGGATGGATGGATGGATGGATGGATGTGTATATTCTTGATTTTTTTTTTTTTCAGTTTTACATTAAAGGCATTTTCAGGCCATTTATATGAAAATATAATCTGTCAGACAGAAGAAAAATAATCAAAGGAGCTGAGTCTTATTAAAATACAACAGTAAACTAGTTTGTTAAGTTACATAAAAACAAATAAGTCTGGTCCTCTGCACATTCAAAAAACAAAACATTTGTAGAAACATTTTGTCTTTTGTCCGAAAGACTTCAGTCTGAGGAGCTGTATTCAGCTCAGTCTTATAAATAACCACATTTATTTATAAGACTGAGCTGAGTACAGCTCCTCAGACTGAAGAAGTCTTTCGGACAAAAGACAAAACGTTTCTACAAATGTTTTGTTTTGTTTTTTTGAGTGTGCAGAGAACCAGACTTAACTTTTTTAGATTTTTGTTTTTATCTACACGACTAAACATTGTACTTTGTCTCTCAAATTTTCTTTATTTTGACTTTTTTTTGTCAGTTTGTCTGTTGCTGGTTACATGAGTTGACTTGATAAAATAACATCCAATTGAAATACTTAAATGTGGCTCAAAAGTTTATTTATATCACCTGTTTAGGCAACTTTTATTGTGGGCTGTAAATTACTGTATCTCCTTCAAGATGTGCTCTGGTATTTGTTCCCGCTGTCATTTTTTGTGGATATTTCTCACTTACGCCCTAAAACTTTCTTGCTGCAACACAAATTTTTGCTGTCACTTCATAGCTTTAAAATGTGGCTGACCAGGAGGCTTATGTGGTTTACATTTTGTCAGTCAGGTCCATTTATGTCCAGCCACATGCAGCACTGAGTTTTATAACAACCTGACAGAGCATGCATTATAATGATGATAATATAACAGCAGAAGGAGGTTTTCTGCACATGTGTACACTTCTTCACTCAGAGACCACAAGCGCACCCCAACGGGACCAAACAGAAGGAGGAATGTGGGGGTGCTTTTTATTTTTTCAATAGACGGTCGATAAACAAGCACATTATAGCCTCCTATTGTCAAAGGCTATTACGGTCTCATGAGTTGACAACATTTTGTTTTGAAAGGGACATAATGACATAGGGACCACATATTGAATGTGGGCAACACAGTTTTGAACACAATTGTACACTTACCAAATATATTGTGAGTAAAGTGACAAAATACTAACTGCAAATATCTCCATGGATAAAAAAATGCAACATTTAATATAGTACAGTATATTATGTTGTATTAAACAGTATTTTACACAATCTTAAACAGTACTTTACAGTATATTAAACAGTATATTACGTTATATTAAACAGTATTTTACAGAATCTTAAACAGTACTTTACAGTAAACAGTAAATTACGTTATACAGGTAGTCCCCGAGTTACGAACGGGTTCCGTTCCTACGGTGCGTTCGTAACTCGATTTGCCGTAAGTCGGAGCGCCGGCCACGTGGCTGCCATAACTCCGGATTTTCTGCCGTAGCTCGAAACTGAAACCACATGGCGAACGGTAACGGCGTTTTAAATACATTTTTTTTCAATGTAACACAACAACAGCATACTTAGAACGCGGTTTAGCAGTATTTCAAGCAGTTAGCTAACAAAATACCCTCAAAAAAATAAAAATAAAATGCTGCATAAAAAAGACAGCGTAAGGTGTGATGACATCACTGGGGGCGGCGCCGTAAGTCTGAAATGCCGTAAGTCTATGGCGCCGTAAGTCGGGGACTACCTGTATATATACTGTATACTGTACACTGTATATATAAAAACATTTCATCTGTAATTATTTGCAGTTCAAGTACCAACATATAGCATATTTCTATCTTATCGAGATGCTCAAAGCGCTTTACATGACAATTTGTGCCCTCATTTACCCATTCATACATATATATTCTACTAAAGTTGTACAAAGATTAATCAGTGCTTTCAAAAACCGATGGGACACACATCAGAGGCAATGAGGTGTTCAGTGTCTTGCCCAGGGACACTTCATCATGGTGGTGAATTCGAACCTGCAACTCTCTCACATCTGCCCCATAAGTGACCATACAGTTAAAAACAAATACAAGTAATGCATTTTATGAAATCCATTTTCAGTAATGATTAGTTTTCAGACATTGCATGGAGCTTAAAATGTACACATGGTCACTATCCAGTTCTTTTTTTTTTAAATCATGCATTTTTCAAAGTCTGGTTTGGCATGTGTTCCCATCAGGAGTGATTAAGCAGCTTCACCCTGCAGCTTTAAGTGTTAAAGGTGTGTAGAGTGTTATTAGCTGTAACACTGAGTGACCTCCCCAAAGCAGCAGCGTCCCCTCTAACCGCAGAGGTCACAACGAGCTGCAGATTAGCTAGTCATGTGACCAGGAGAGGTCAAAGGGTAGGGGTTAAAAGTTCAAGTCCACTTCCACACGAGGCAGAGGTTTAGGGTGAAAAGATTTTCAATTCGGTCACATTTTTCTCAAAAAAAGTTAATCTGTTCTGTTGCTCTGCAAATGTTGACCACACATTTGCAGAGCACGTCTGGAAACAGGCTGAAATGTCTCTTTCTCTTTGCCAAGAAGATTATAGGTAATTATTGATAAGTTGAGGCTTGTTGATTTGACTGTCCATCTGAATAAAACAAAAGCTCAGAAGTTTATTTTCTTCTGGCTTCAAAGACAATTATTTGCACGTGCACAAAAACAGTCTTATTCACATGTGTTAGGCGTACATGATTTTTATTTCTTTGTTTCTTTGATTAACTCCTCAGTTTCTTGTTTATATGTGGCAGAAATTTCCTGTCTCAAATCCTTATTTCCACTTAGACTCACAGGCCTGCGCAGATGTACATTCAACACTACTGTCACTTCTTTTCTTCACTTGAATTATGTGCCAACACAGGCTGATTTGGTTAAATTATTAACATAAATCCTGCTGATTTATTCAGTCTTTCAGGGGCATTGTAAACATTAAAATGTAGCAGAGGCAATGAATTTAAGAGTTTCTGGTCCAATCAGTTTGGTTAAAATCCCCACAGCCAACTTCTGTGGCCTGAAGGTTTTTATTTTTTTTATTTTTTTCAAACATCTGACACATTTAAAAATAATAGAAGTCACATATTCAATAAAATGTGGATATAAATATAAAGGACATAATTATTTTGTGGAGTGTACATCTAATATTGTTTCACTATCAATAGGGTAGCCTAAATGCTAACAAGCAAGTGTGAATAACAAGAACGCTAAACAAAGTAGTCTCTCCTAATAAGTTGTGCCTCACTTTTTTCTGCCAAATTCCACAAGACACTTTTTTTTCTCAAATATTATTTCTCTATGCAAAACTGACAGTAATATATTTTTCAACATCTACAGTGCATGATACTGTCAAAGGCTTCAAGAAGCCTGGGGAAATCACAGAGTAAAGATCAAGGCAAGATATTTAGGATATGCATGACCTTTGAGACCTCAGGTTGCACTGCATGGGAATTGATTGTGTCGCTGTGATCAATATAGCTATGTGAGCTCTGGAGTACCTTGGAAAATCATTGTCTGGGAGCAAAACACCCTCATACAAAGAGAAATGTAAGATGAAATGGTATAAATCAACTCTAATAATGCTCTGTTATTGGTACATTGCAATTTCAGATGGACAGAAAAGACAGTGGACATATGCTTTCTGCTTTAAACAGTTTATGTATTTTAGTTTAAAAAAAAAGGGGGGGTGGAAGTAAAACTCTACTTACCAGTGACAATAAAGAACGTCCAGGTTTATATCTGCAAAAGGCAAATAATTCACAATTTAATAGAGTGTAGAGGAACCACAGAGCTTATAGCAAGGATTTTTTTTTTTTTCATTTGACCTTTATTTATCCAGGTTAGTCTCATTGAACCACGAGAACTCATTTTCAAGAGAAACCTGTTAGGGAGCAGATGGTGGGGGTTAGGGGCCTTGCTCAGGGGCCCAGAGTGGTGCGAATGATGTTGTCGGTACCGGGGTTTGAACCGATGACTGAATGACTGACTGACTGACTGACTGGATGACTGAATATATGTGGTGGTAATATTGATTAAAAAAATATGTAGATATGGCATGTACTTCCATCAATGTGACACATTTTCCTGATAGATTTTTGCATTTTTGTTTGTTTGTTTTTTAATTAGAGCAATGCTTTATCTGATTCGTCACAGTTTGGTTTGACCAAAACTCAATGTCTGTGCAATTACTGGACTTCCCAAACATGAAATCTGTCCCAAACAGACTGTAGATTGTATAATAATGAGGACACTAACCTGACCATACCTGTTGATGTGTTAGTGACTGCAACAGTCACAAATTCTTGCAAACACAATATTTGGCATCTTCAGTTTTATAGCATGAAATAATACTGTATTGGATTGGGTGCTTTTACTTTTATGTTGCCATTTTGTTTTTGGTTTGCATTTTTGGTTAATTTATTTTGTTTTTACAAAGAAACTCCTAGTTGTTATCAGACAAATAACTGCCAGTGTTTATGTGCAGTGGTGCTACTATCCTCATCAATGAGTTGTGGAAAGCGGAAGATTGATAATGACATGGGTAGTTTATGAAAAATGCCTTCAGTTTATGCATAACAAAATCAGGTGGATGTTTCAATAACTGCTTATGTGCTTACATATAATTCATTTCACATGTTTTATATAATTTCAGCACCTGTTACTGTTCTTCTTATTCTTTTGGCTTTCCCCTCTTCAGGGGTTGCTACCAGTCATCCTCCTCCATCTCACTCTGTTCTCTGTATCCTCTGTCTGTACTCCAAGTACCTGCATGTCCTCTTTAACTGCATCCATATAGCTACTCTTAGGCCTTCATCTTTGTCTTTTTCCTGGCAGCTGCATTTCTAACATCATTCTACCAATGTACTCATTGTCCCTCATCTGGACATGTCCAAACCATCTCAGTTTGGCGGGGTGGGGGTGGGGGTGGGGATTGACCGTTCTTTGAATGTGGGAGGGACTTGTATATAATGGTTGTGACGCCTATGCATCACTTCCTCATTCCCTCTTGTATCTTTCAGCATCAAGTACATTCAGATCTGCTCTGATCTAGGGCTGGGCGATATCTCGATATTTTTAAAATATTGAGATATACTGTATATTTTTTTGCGATATAAGTTGAGACTATCGATATAAAAAATATAGTTTTATACTTGGAAATTCTACTGTCTTTCTCCCAGGCGACCCCCCTCCTCCATCCTCCAACAAGCACATAGCCCTCACCTGTGCTCCCACTCCCCTTCCTGCTTATCCAAGTGGGCGGGCAGTAGAGGAGTGGAGAGGAGACTTTGGCAGCAGTAAACACGAGCAGCTGAGCCGTGTATGTGAAGCTACAGCTAGACGACAGACTTGACTCCTTGAAATGGTTCAGAACTCATTTAGCCGTGCTGTGTGCCTTTTTAGAGGAACACAGAGAGGAAGCGCAGCATTAATAAATCAGCAGTTTATCATATCACAAAAGACGAGGTCCTTAGCAGCTATCACGACAGCTAAAGTGTTAGCCCAATTGTGTGACAAT
>JARVGV010000002.1:10411210-10424346 GCA_031762435.1 Hypsolebias longignatus
CTGACACCAAACATTTTCAGTCTACGAAGAAAAAACAGCCTTTGCTGTAACCGGGAGCATTCATGGTCAACATGGTCACTCCACTTTAAGAGGTTATCCAGGTGCATACCCAGATAAGAAGTGACCTGATTTATCTCCTCCTTGTGGATGGACAGTGGGGTATGATCCCCAACCCCCCCGAGGGTCAAACACCATCTCCTCTGGTTTTTTTTTTTTTTTTTATGTTAATGGTGAGATAATTCTTATCACACACAAAACGTTAATATACAAATTCTTGCACCATATAAGGTCTGTCACTGTTTCACTCTGTTCAAACAGCTTTTCTCCAACTACACTAGGAGTACGTTTATTTTTCTGGTTCTGCAGTTTTAACTGGTTCCTTCAGTCGAGACATTATTCAGCACACATTTTTAAACCTCCAAATGCTTTGATACAAGGAGCCAAATAAGTCATTTGGTCTCTTCTCTAAGTTTATTTCAGACCTGCTGCAGAATCACTCAGCAGTACGATTCATAAAGTTGCATTTGTTTAAACTTGAAGAAGCTTTGCTGCTCCTTCAGGACTAAGAACCTGTGCAGACAGGTAAGCTGCAGCACACTGTCACAGTTTGTCAGCTGTGACTGAAGGTTTAGTCCTGAGCTCCTGCACAGCTGTCAATATGTTTTCATGTTCGTTTCAGGAAGAAGCTGATCTGCTCAATTTGCTCCTTTACATTTGATTTAGCATGTTGATACTTTGAGCTTAAAATCCAACAATACCAGTATACCGGGTATGTGTCTTTACAATATCACAATATTCAGTTTTTGTTTGTTTTCTCCATGTATGGCAGGTAAATTTGTCATGTTTTTATGTTAACCATCACATGAAGTGTTATCTTTTAAGGGTCCCTTTCTCACAACAACAAAAAAATGTGTTTAAATCTGTGAATGCAGCTATTTAGCTATCACGTGACACTTTGGTTACTGCTGTGCTGCCTTCAGCTTTTCAGTGATGGGGCAGTTTTAAGGAGATTAATGACGCTGATGCCAAAAGGGAAAACTACATTTGCAATTTGAAATCCTGTTTGTGTGATGCAGTTTAGTATTTCCTCCTGGATAAATCAGTTTCTGTATATTGTTTACATCAAGTCCAGATGTTCAGTAAATGATTAAGACTCTATTTTTATCCTCCACAGGGTTTTCGGTTCACTCAGCTTCCTGATATGGGCATCGGTTCTCCCCCGCCTCTAATCCCCTCCAGACCAGGACCACCACCTGGGACCTCAATACGATGGTAACACACTCATCTAATTACAGACATTTAAGGGACGTTACACACGCTGTTCTCTCTGTAAACAACAATATTCATAACACCTTCTGTGTTGAACATTTGGCCCATTAAGATATTCAAAGATCCAGTTTACTGTGAACAGTCACACATGGCCATGTTCAAAAGCTATCCAATTAAAATGCAGCTCGGGGGCTAAATCAAACCTCAGAAATCTAACATACAATACAGTATTAACCGGAAACATCAGGGTATCAAGTAGAGAATTGGCATTTTCTGTGTAAACGCAACTGAAAAATGTAGTTGAAATTTGCTAAAGAAACTGAAACCTAAGTGTTACAACTCAAAGAAGCAAAACACTAGCTAACTAAAAGCTAAAAGTATCAAAAGGCTAGGCAGAAGGCTAGAAACAAAAGGCTGTCTGAAAGATTAAACTAGCAAAAAAAGCTAGAGAAAACAGTTTGCATAAGACTACCGGGTAGTTAGACTTACCCAAAGGCTAGCTACAACCTAAATGCAAAAAAGCTACCTAAAAGCTAAAAGTAGCAAAAGGCTAACCAGAGGTTAAAAGTAGCAAAGCTTATAACAGAATTCTGGCTAAAAGCTAAAAACGGCAAAAGTTGTACTCATATCAAAAGGTTAGCAAAAAGCTAAAATCAAAAGGCTAGCTTTAAGCTAAATGCAGAATTCTGGCTAAAAGAGCTAATAGTGAGCTAAGTATCCAAAGGCTAGCAAAAAGTTAAAAATTAAAAAGCCGTCTATAAACAAAAGATAGCAAAGTGTACCTAAAGGTATTATGGTAAAATTATTTGCTAAAATCTAAAATAAAAATCTGGTTAAAAAAAATAAAAGTAGCAAAAAGCTAGCTAAAAGCTAAAAGTAACAGAACAGTAGCTAAATACTTGAAGTAGCATAAAAACTGTAATCTCAATATTAGAACTGAAGAATCGTCAGTGGATTTCAATGATGAAAAATTTGTAAATAAAATTAAAATGATTTTAAAGGGTTTTTATTTATTTATTTTTTTTTTTGGTTACCAAAAAACAAAAATACTGTAATAATAAAAAATGCCCATCTCTCAAATGAGCTGAACATTTAGATATACAGTATTAATTACTAAAATAGTACAAATTGTGCAAAAACTCAGAAATCATGTAAATCGCTGTGAATGCTGAATCAGCATCATTTAAGTGGCTCAGATGTTAGTCTGCATCACGTGACTGGAGCATCCTCTGCGTGCACAGTTGCTGGGCACTAGAGTGACTGACTGGCCGCTAAATGGTTTCCATGAAAGGAGCACGATCCCCATCTAGTGGACAAATATAAAACCTGGCAGGAATAAAACTCCAGCTGTGGAGTGATGGGAACTAATGTTTTATGAGACAGCTGGCAGGGAAATGTAGTTTACTACCAAAACATAAAATTATATATCTATAATTTTATAAATAAATAAAAAAGAAGTAGGATCTATTATTTTTGATAAGGGGCATGACTGTTTGTCATAACTCTCTAATTATCATGATTTTTATTTAAAATCAGAACGGTGTGGCCAATTATTCTTATTTAAAGTGGTGTTTTAGAGGTTAATGAGCTGGCACTGCACACATCAGCTCCTGTGTGTCCTCAGGGAGGAGGAGTGCAGCATGGTAATTCCTCTTTAGTATGCAGCATGCGGCGTTTATGTGCTCCGTGCATAACGGCTTCGAGGTCCATCAGTGACCTCATCTGTCCTCCGCCGAGCTGTAACATCCACCGTGTTCCCGCACATCGCCCGCTGCCTTTCCTGCCAAAGTTTTAAAAATAAAATCATTTTAAGATCTTAGAAAGGAAAAAGGTGAATTCTGATGGGTTCTGTAGCCAATCACATAATGGACTGATAATGACTCTCAGTTACTACCACATCAAATTTAGCTCAATATCTATACAAGTGACTGAATGATTGCCATTTTTGTTTTTTAAGGTCAATTACCTGCAGCAGCCATCTTGAATGAAGTTGACTCTAAATGTTAGTGAGTTGTAGATGCACATTCAGGTGTTACTTTCATTCAAATCTGTCCAGTGGTTCACAAAATATTTTGCTAACAGACAAACAGGATTAATGCCAAAGTTTTAAGATGAAATAATGTGCCATGTGTATTGTCCACAGTTTGTTTGGTGTGATGTGTAACTTACTAGCACACCAAATTCAAGCTCAATATTTTTAAAATGATCTAACTTTTAGTCTTCTTTGCTTTTCCTAAGGCAAACTGGCGAGTGGTGTCTATCTTAAATTGGGGTAATCGAAAAGCTAATTCATTCATTTTAATAATAATTATTAGACAATAATAATGTTCATTAGACATTTTGACAACAGATATACCAGCAGACACATGAGCGCCCACAATTGAAAGATTGCTTTCTCTTTATGGCGACTCAATTAAAATGTTGTGGAAGTCATCACGAACAGCATAATTTGTATTATTTTATGAAATCTTTTGATTTTTGTCTCATTTTGTATTTCAAGACCAACCTTGTTCCTTCCATCACTTGTCACAAAGCTGAAGGTAGCGACTCGCTGGGCTGCGATCATCGGCATTAAAAAGATCAGCTTCCCTGTTGCTCAGAACTGAAGCCAAATTATTTGCGTTTGGGACCCGCCATGTTTTTTATATTTATTTTTACTTTTCCAGAGCCAGTGTATTCAGGATCATTCAAGACATGAGACTGCACCCTTGATATAAAACCCCTGTCCTCACACCCTCCTAACTCGCTGTCACGCTGTTAATCACATGAATGTGACACTGTTTAAAGCCTAAAAAAATTCATTAAATCTAATCGTTAAAAAAAAAGATTTATACAAACAGCCACAAAGTACATGAATCAACAAAATTTAACACTAATTGATATGAAGTGTATTTTTAGTTTTTAATTAGACAAATGTTGCATTTATTTACATATAGCAGGATTTAAACGTTATACTGCTGCCATCCACTAGGGGGAGCTCATTCTTTCTGGTTTCGACCTCCTGGTTCTGGTCCTGCTCCTAGTTTTAATACATCTAACTGAGCTGGGACTAGCTGGTGAACAAAGTTCATTAGGGAGTGTCCAGAATGTCTTACAAAGTTTGTGGGGGTCTCCATTTCCTCAGGTGGTCCACATCTGCCCCTCTTTATTTCTTGTTTACTCCAGGCGATGAAATGATGTGGGTACAAAACAAGCTGAGGTGGTTGTAACGTTGGTGAAGGTGGACAATAAGATAATGTGCACAGGCAAGAAGACAAGCATTGCAAGCTGTGCACACAATCAGGCCATGTTTTCCAAGGAGACCCCTCAAAATGTGTCCAGTCTTGGCTGCAGATGCTCAGAGTGACTCTCACGTCTTGGAGTTTTAGTTTTCTGCATCTGAGTTTGTGTGTTTCTGACTAACATCGGCGTCTCCTCCGCAGTAACAGCTCCACCCCTGATGTGAGTCTGAAGCCTCGTGTGTCTGAGGCGTCAGAGCTGCAGGCCCAGCAGCACAACGGCGCCCCCTACCTGCCACTCTCCAGGACGCCCTTCCCCGCCGTGTCCGTTGATCAGTCCATCAGCAACTACTCAGGCAGGACGCAGTGTTTGCACCATGAACTGCACAGGACGGAGACTGGCTATGAGCTTAATAACACACTTTGTTCCACCTTACAGGAAACCCAATCACTGCGGTGTACGCTATCTCGGCCAACCGTCCGGGGTACTCAGATTACTTCGTCATGTCTCCGCCATCCTCCTACCGGAGCCCGTCCTGGATGTCCTACCCACCTGAACCTGAAGACCTGCCGCAGCAGTGGAACGACACACCTGTAAGGCTTTTTGACGTTGCTGTAAACAGTTTCAGCGGGAGGATTTTTTACTGAGTCAGGGGCTTCTTTCACTTCTCCCTGCAGAACTCACGACATCTGGAAACCATCTGCTGAAGTCGAACAGAAACACTCTGCAACGAGGTGGGTCAGCTGATCTCTGCATGTCACTATATATAAATACATGCTGGTTTAACTTCTTATTTACGTAACTGTGCACCTGAAATGTGCAGGTTTATTTAGGTCTATCCATTTATTGTCCCCCCGTCGCAGAGCGAAAAGGGGGAATTGGAAATACTCTTTGTCCGTCCATTCATCTACCTGTGAATGTTGAGGGCATAACTTAAAAATAAGAGAAGTACCCTCCTCCATTTTGGTGTGTGGCTGCATCTAGGCGTACGACAGGCACCTTTTGAAAATTGGGTTGCCACGTTAAAATCTAAAATGGCCACCGCCATATATATGCAGTATATCTAAATTGGCCTCTCCAGTCATTTGAGGAAACTATGTTTTCTAATTTTTATATTGCTTAAAAAGATTCCTAAAATCAGTTGCTTAAGTTTATTTTAATGATTGGGGTGGCTGAAGATTATTCTATGGTGGCCAAGGCCACCACTGGCCACCCCCTGGCTCTGCCATTGCACCTGGTGGTGGATCAAATGGCTCCATCCACTCACCAGGATCCATCACTCTGCGCTGCCTCGGGCAAAAACAAACAAACAAAAAAACTAATAAATAAACAAACAAACAAATAAATAAATAAATATTTATGTTTGCCACAGTGTAATTCCTACCCACTTGAATAGCTTATAACTTTCATTCCCTGTTCAATTCCAGTCCAGAAAAACACTCGTCCAAACTACAAACATTATTTTGTAAACATATTTTTCTAATGGTTTTATCCACAACTATGGGACAAACTTTTTTTTTTTTTGTCCTTTATAAGCTTCAACATTTTTACTAAATTTATTCAGTTCATCTTGCAGAATAAGAAGCAAGTCAGTACAAAATATGCAAACACAGCCTCCCTACTTGGCTTGAATTTAATGCATCCACTTTACTGACATGACTTTTTGTATTTGTTTCAAATAAATAACAGATTACTTCCACTGTGTAAAACTGCATATTTTGTCAGACAAAGGGTCAAACGGCGCCGAGCAGGTTGTCTTGGTCAGACAGCAGCTTTATCTGGGCTGTAAGTCAGTCTGCGGGTGAACGAGTGGCAAGATCGAAGATCTGACGGAGCCAAAGCTGCACCTGGATGAGGTGATCTACAGTCAGATTAAAGGATAAATTAAGCCTGCAGAGCTGCCAGCGGATGGAGAAATGATGGGACTAAATTTAATCTTATCAAACACACTTACCTTGTTGGAAAAACTGAAGCTGAAGTGCCAAACTGATACTGAATGAACGAGGCAGCAGCTAATGTTTCATGCATTATAACAGCTTTATATCAGTACAGAACCAGATGTTTTTGTTTGTTTATTCAGAGCATTTGGACAACAGCAGCAACAGAGACTCTCTAAGGCAACTGTCTGGTGCTTTAAATCCAGCAGCAACTTATTGTTCAGGACTAAACTGCTGTTTTTTTCTTCCTTCTCATGTTCAAACACCACCAGCAGAGTTAGTGGTTGTAATTAGTCTCTCTGCCAGATGGAAGAAAACAGGCTGAGATCATTAAAAATGACAGAGAACGTCTGATTTTGTTCTTGCAGGAGTTTTTCTTTTGTTAACAGAACTGAAAAGCTGGTGGAGATAATTGTGAATCTGATCATGAAAGTTGAAACGAACATGTTTGTTTTACTCTGAATGGACTTTGAAGAAGCAGAACATTTACTCCCAGGTGTGTCTCTCTTGCAGCTCAGACGACCTCCATCCTTTGGACCACCCTCTGGATCTTCACCCCTCCCCGCCTTCGTCCATCTGCCTGGCCTTCATTTCTCACCTCACCTCGTTTCTTCAGCCACAGCTCCTCTGCCACCCTCAACACACACACACACACACACACACAATCTTCTTCACTCTTTGTATTAATGAGCTCCTCAGCCGTGAGTCTCCCTCTCTGTATTCTGAGCCCCTGGCCTCTCTCGGGCCTGTTCTGGCCCGTATGGCTCTCCATCGTGGACTGCCTCTCCGGTGCGCAGCCAGAGGCCCGTCACACAGGACTCAGCACAGTCCGGTGGGACACATCCAGCAGCACTTGATGGCACATAGTTATCAGTACTTTACTGCCCCAGCCATGACCGGAACGGACCGAACTGGTCTGGACCACCCTGGACTCGCCTACAAGGTCCATCTTGGAGCCAGGAACGCTGAACTGACGTAAAACTGTGCTTTTTTTTTTTTTTTTTTTTTGACGAATATAAATTTTAAAGCTGAAAAATCTGTGTATTTTAAAATTGAGTGAGGAAAAAGAAACAAAAAAGGAAGAAAAAAATCTCACCCTGAGCTGTCTCAACTTTAGTTTTTGGATATCTGTGTGCTTTTGTCTTTTATTTTTGTGCATTGATTATTATCAATGGATTATTGTGTACAAACGACGTCGTGAGTGCTGCTGTTTCACTCACTTTGTTTCAAGGCAAAAAAGATATTTCGTTCTCTGAGGCAGAGAAATCGGTGGCGTCTAGTTGTCTGTGCTTATGATGGCTTTTCTAATCCTTTGAAAACCGATTCTTTCACTTTCGTCTTCATTCAGTTCAGTAATGAGAAGAAGAATCGGTCGCTGTCTTTGTCAGTCATTTTCCGACGTTTGTCAGCTGAGTCAAACTCACTAATTTCAGCTTTGCTTCCAACAAAGTTGGGACGTTGTGTAAAATGTAAAAAAAACAACTGAATGCAAGTATTTGTAAATCTTTAACAAAACCACATTTTATGTCCAGTGGATTGTAGGAAACATCATATATTTATACTGAAAGATGGCACTTTTTGTGGGGACCATTTAAAAAATATAACACTTTATGACATCTAAAGTTCTCAAAGCAGTTGCTCCACGTCCATGGTTCCCTTCTTTAACAACAGTCAGGACCTGATGCAACCGGTTCTGGAGTTTCAAAACCCAGCTGATGTGAAGGATGTGGTTTATCATCATCTCACTGTTTATGCAAGACGTTCCCTGGATAAGAGCATATGGTTCTTCAGCATTTTCTGGATTGATGGAGCCTTTTCAGATGTATAAGCTGCCCAAGTTAGAGGCACTAATGCACCCCTATACCATCAGAGAGGCAGGCTTTTGAAGTCTGTGCCAATAACAAACTGGATGGTCTCATCAGCATGAAGTGGTGTCAGTTGTTGCTAAAAATAATTTTTACATTTGGATCCGTCTCACCACAAAACGGTTCTGGACTTCACCTCAGATCATTTTAAATGAGCTTCGGTCCAGAGAAGACGGCAGCGGTTCTGGGTGTGTGTGTGTGTGTGTGTGTGTGTGGGGGGGTGTTTCACGTTTGGCTTATTCTTTGCCAGGTAGAGCTTTAATAGAGCATTTGTTGTGGATGACGCAGTGAACTGTGTTTACAGACAATGATCGGTGGAAGTGTTCCTGAACCCAGAACATAATCATACCTGCCTTTTTTTTTTTTTTTTTTTTTTTAATTATTCTTGCAGTGGCCCCTGGGGGCCTGAAGATCCCAACCATCCAACATTGCCTTTCAGCTTTGTTCTTTGAGCTCAGAGATTTCTACAAAGTCTTGAAACCTTTGATATTATGAGCTGTAGATGTTCAAAGTATTCACAATTTTCCATAAAGGAACATTCTTTTGAAACTGGTCCACAATTATGAGAGTTTTTAACAGACTGGTGAACATCTGCCCGTCTTTACTTTTGAAAGATTCAGATGCTCTAAAACACTTTTTTAACACCAGCCCTCCCACTGACCCGTTCCCAAATGATGATTTCAAAACGTTCTCCAGCCTCTTGTTTCCCCATTTGTTGCAATATATGACAATAAATTCAAAATGAAACCCCCCACCCCCCCACAAACATTTGACATGTTTACTTTGTGCTATTGCAGATAATATATACTGTACATTTATGGGATTTGCAAATCATTGCATTTTGGTTTTGTTCACATTTTACACAACGTGCGCACATTCGTTGACTTGTGGTGCTACAGAGCAACGAGTACGCTGCTACGCAAGTGAGTTCGACTCAGTTTTCTTTTGTCACGTGAACACATCAGTTTTCTTAGAGAACAAACCACTGTTTTACTTGAAAGATGTCCGCTGTATTCTGCTGTAATTAGAAACCCAGAGCTCTTGTTCTTTTGGTCTTTCTGGGGACAGGTTGGATATTTGGCCATTGGACTCGGATGTAATTGTCCAACAGACTCACATGGATCAGATGTATGTATCGCTGTATATAGCAGATGATTTACTGAAAAAGATTTATGCAAGTAGCGTGAGAGGGAAACTTTGCTTGACATTGATTCAAACGCCATTTTTCCTTTTTAGTTTCTTGTTATGATGACTGATGGTCCGACTGTTTCTGTAACTCAATATTTCAGCTTCATCTGGTGTCTCATAATGAACGCGTGACATTCTGAAACCCAGACAGTTAAAAGTGAAGTGCATCAAAGCTAATAGCCATAAAATAGTGGAAACAATGCAATATTTTAGTATAAAGAATGTCAACAAATTTAGTTAACCTTATTTTTACTGTGGGGGGATTCTTTGAGCACACTGTAAAGCTTCTCGTCATTTAGATGTTAGTAAAGGAGATTATAGCCATATATTAACATCGCCTAGTTAGCTTAATAAAACAGCTGTGTATTACAGTGCTGAGTCAAAACGATACCAAATATAAAACTACAGTATTAGAAACGGTGAGAAAAAAGAAACGACAATTTCTAGGGAGATCAATTCAAAAGAAAAGAAATAAGGTTGTTGTTTTTTTAGGGCTAAGGTTTGGCAGAAAAAGGTCAAGTCCAAATAAAAACATAGAAATTGAATTTCTTGCGAAAATGCATTGTGAATGCTTGTTGCAGAAGAACTTGCTGAAAAACAGCTGAAATTAGCTAAAAACATGCTGTAATGTAGCTTAAATGGATGAACAAGCCTAACTTAGCAGAAGAAAGCAGAAATAACACATTTTGCTGAATTTGGTTTAAAGAAGCAGAAACGAGCACAAAAATGAGGAAATTAGATTAAAAAGCTGAAATTGGCAAAAAAAAAAAAAACAACTAGAAGTGGAAGAAGCTGAACTGAGCTCCAAGAATGTGGAATTGGCTTAAAAAGATCAAGTTACCATAAAAACGTCTAAATAGTAGCTGGAATATCAGAAAAGGCTGAAAATAAGAAGAAATCAGCACAACAAGCTGAAATTAGCAGAAATAAGTTAATTAGGCTGAAAGTAGCAGAAATTACCATAGATAACGAATTTATCTAAAACCAGCTTAAATTAGCTAAAGAAAATGCTAAAAAAAAAGTAGCTGAAAAGTAGAACAAGCTTAAATTTGCAGAAGAAAACAGGGAAAAAGGACACGTTTGCCCTATTAGGCTGAAAGAAAAACAAATGGGCACAGAAAGGTGGAAATCATTTGAAAAAAGCTGAAATGAGCAGAGAAAGAAAATAACCAGCTGAAATTAGCTGAAAATAACAGAAACTAAAGTTAAATTTGCAGAAAGAAGCTGAACCAGAACAAAAAGTGAAAGGAGCAGTAAAAGGCTGTAAACAGATATGAAGGAGGTAAAATGAGCTCAAGTCATTTTCCATGAGAATAAAAGTGCCAGAAAATGCTAAATATTTCAAAAAGCTTAAGTTGCACCAATACCAAAAGTCATAGCAGGACTGTCCTGAAAAAGAGCTGAACATTTTGAGTCATGATTCATTGAAATAGCTTAAAAACTGAGAACCATGCCAAAAATTTTACGGAAGATAAATGGATCACAGTGTGAACACTTCATAAACATTCACACAACTAGGTAGCAGTACATAATACACCCTGGTACATGTCAGGTAACCCTGTAAGTACCTGATACAAGTACTGATACAAGTACCTGTTACAGACCGGGCTGGATTATGTATTTCTATCAGAAAACTCGCTCAGATTTATGTTTTGCTTGAAACTATAAATGTATGTTTGGAGTAGAAGGTTTTGCAGAGTCAATAAGACAAAAGGCTGATTTCAAAGCTAAATGTTGGAAAGTATTTCTGCAAAAACAAAGCTGGGGATGCCTCCTTCTACAGAATAATCCAGTGTTTGATTTATCGGCTAAACGTTAATTTTTGTTTCAAATAAATGTTACTGTATTTTTCAGATTATAAGGCGCATTAAGCAAAACCAAAACATTTTGACAGATTTTTGAGCACCGTGTTCCACATAAAATTGGTTTGAGGTCAGTAAGAACAAGCAGAATTAATACATAAGACTCACCGTTGATTTTTTTTTTTTTTTGGAGAAAATATAAATGATTTTAAGTGTGCCTTATAGTCCAAAAAATACTTTAATTTTGACACTAAAATACTTCAAAAATAAACATTTTAGTTGGAGAAACAAATGTGACAAATCCAGTCGTGCTGAAGGAAGCTTTTATTCCACTTTAGGTGTCTTTCATGATCTAAGTGTGACAAACAGATTTAAATGTTGAAGGGGAGGAAAGTTTATCATAAGGAGCACAAGCAGTGCTCTGAATCACCTGTCATTCCCTGACATCTACTGCCATTCTATTTTTAAAACCCTCTCACTGTACAGACCCTGTGTGGTTTTAGAGGCAACACATTCATACACATTTGTTGTTTTCTTTGGAAAAGCCTCGGTGTTGATGAGAGGGCAGCAGACTGAAGGGAGCTCCAGTCCCCTCGTTGGGTTATGTGCAATGTTTCTGCTCCACACGGGTAACGGCGAGATGCTTTTACTGACAAACAGGGGTTTGAGGTTATATTTTCACGTCACAACGCTCTGACATCATGTTGGTGCTGATGATGTCACGCCATCATCGTTTGGATGTTGATGAGCTCACGCGGTGACGACAACCACGAACGCTCTTGGATGTAGTTAAAGACAATTTTTGGTGAATTTAAACAATAAATACAAATTAAAATCCTGTCTTGTGTTGGTCATTTTTTTCTTTCTATTAATCTAGTTGGAACATGCTCCAAAGTTTTATATTTTTAAGGACGTCCTGTGCACAGTCCAGTCCAGATGCATGCTCAATAATCCAGGTATGATTCAGCCTTGGTAGATTTATTGCTTTTGACCACTAGAGGGCAGCAGACGATGCTTCAGAGTCCTGCAGAAAACTGATTTATCATCGTTTTGTTTGTACTTTTGTGGTTCCTTACGAAGTTGATTGTAAACAAAAAGTGAAATTATGTTATTGATTAACCAACCCATCTAGACAGGCACTGAAGCCAGCTGATTACAGTCATCCAGGCCAGAGGAGGAGCAACACGTGCAAAAACGGTTATGATGAGGTGCATACAGTATATCGTCAATGGGAACACAGAGGGAAGTAAGTTATATCTATTTACTTTTTTCACAGCTGATCCGCTGACACAATCAAAAGCCCGACACCAACCCTGCCTGCCCATCCACCCCCTTCTTAAATTTAAGTGAGCATCACTCCCTGAACACATCACACACAAGAACTCTGATTTACGCAACATAAAGTTGAATCGACTGAAAAATGCAGAACTAAAAGTATTCGTCATAGATGATGCTCTCATTTAAGTTGTTAAGTTCTGTGAAGCTTCAGGGGCTTCAGGACAAAAGATTAAACCTTTTTTTTTTTTTAAAGTTTCTTTATTCAGCTTGTCTCTGTGCTGCTAAACCAGACAGGTTTGTACCAGAACAGCAGCTTTTAGGTAGTTAAACCCAGCAGTGTGTGTGTGTGTGTGTGTGTGTTTCTAACTCCACTGAGACACTCAATCGTGCCCTGATCTCCAGTTGTGTAGCTGCTCCACCTCACATTTGTTTGATTCAAAGAGATTAAGCTGTTAATTACAGGCTGGAGAAATCAGGCTCACAGTTTAGATTTCAGGCCGAATAGCAGCTACGACGAGCTAAAACCCCCCTCCACACACACACACACACACACACACACACACACACACACACACACA
>JARVGV010000002.1:10437129-10456056 GCA_031762435.1 Hypsolebias longignatus
CTGTGTTGGGGCGAAGTTCTTGATAACTAGAGTACCGTATATGTAGGCCTATAAGTGACGGCTCGTGTGTTTCCCGGCTTACGTTCAAATCGGTTTACGTTCAGCCCGTAGGAACGGAAGTCAAACGTAAACCGGGGTTGACCTGTATATATATTTTAGCAAAAATGATTTTCATGTTCTTTTGGTGCATGTGTGGGTTTTCTCTGGGTACTCTGGTTTCCTCTCCAAAAACATGCATGCTAGGCTGATGGGTAACTCTAAATTGTCCCTAGGTGTGAGTGAGAGTGTGAATGGTTGTTTGTCTCTAGGTGTCCCTGTGATGGACGGAGACCTGTCCAGGGTGTCCCCCACCTCTCACACAGTGACTGCTGGACATGGGCACCAGTGACCCACAAAAGGAAGAAGGGGGTAAAAGATAAATGGATGGATGTTACAAGCATATTCCTGACCAGGACAAAAACATTTTTGTGTTTAAATGAAGCTTAAAAACATAAAAATAAAAAATAACTACAGTGAGAGGCAGAGCATGAACATGTGTAGAGAATTGGTTGCAAGAATGTACAAAAACAAATGAACAGTCACGGAGAAAAAATGTGAATCCTCCTTGCACTGGACAGTGTGGAACTAAAAACGTAATTTAAATTTATACATTTTTGTGAAAACAGCAGGCGATCCAATAGAAAAGATTGAACTTAAAAACAAAAAAACAAATGCAGCAATAATTAAAAACCTAAAGCATTTCTACACATTTACAGCAATTTAAACTTTGAAAATCCCATCTCACACTCAGAGTACATGTTGTCGATAACTGCTACAACCACACCAAGTTGCAGCTCAATATTTGTAAAATTTAAAGATTTTCTTGTAGTCAGCTCATCAATAATTTGGTTTAATCTTAAAAAAAAAAAAAAAAAAAAAAAAAGGCATCTAGTTGTAGATAAACATTCCATTATTGCTTTCTGAAAGTTTAATTCAATCTGTCCAGAGATGGATGTTTTTAACAGACACATAAAACATGCACAGAGACACTGGCAAAAAATGAGGAAGACCCAGGTCGAAACCGATAGATTAATCCTACATTTTTGTTGTATCTCTAGCCCAGTTATTAAAGGCCTCGCATCTACTTTTTGCATCTACATTTTGGTGTTTTGCTTCCACTACTAACCTTTTTGGATGTTTTAGTTCACCTGCCACTAGTTTGCTGCAAAAAAAATATTGTCGTCCTCCTGAGCAGGTAACAAATACAGTAGAATACAGTGTGCTATGAGCATGCTGAAGTAGTGCAAATACAAAAAACATATATTACACTTTAGGGTACTGTCTTCCAGCACATTTTAAGAATCCTAAAGCACCAGAATAATGGAGATGTTGACAGAAATAAAGAAAGATGTGCATTTTACAACAGAACTCCCTGTTTAAGCACCTTGCACATTTTTACTTGTTGATTATATTCTGCATTTCAGGCAAGCTGGAATAAATAAAAAAGGTTTTTGAATTAGAAAAAAAAAACTTTTTAGAGCTGTTTTGTCTTTAGATTCCAAAGTTTGCAAGATGTCTTTTTAAAGAAGCACAGTACATCACATGAGACTTTTAATGTGCATCAGGATGATCGTTCTGCACTCAGGAGCACAAAAACCACAAAGAACACAGGAGCTGATGAGACAGTGAACGGACTGCGAGGTGGTGACGAGAGCCTGAGGGTGAGTGGAACGTGGAAGCACCTGGGATGATCAAATTAGGAACTGGTGTGAGTGATAACTGAACTGGTGAGCTTGACTGAGGGTGTTAGAGTGAAAACTGGAATAAGGAACACGAGGGCTGGAAAATAAAACATAAATCATGAACGGAGAACATGGGAAGACACATATAGTACAACTACACTGAGTTCTTGTCTGTGGAAGGTTTCAGGAAGAAAAGAATCGGAACGTGATTAGATTACAACTGCTCTGATTTGAGGTTTTGAGGATCACAGATTCAAATCAATCAGTGAGTTCTGCAGGGAAATCAGGAAACAGCTGATTGATGCCGCAGGAACACGACCCGCTCTGTCAACTGTCCCAATTTGCTTGGACCCTGAACAACTAAGTGCCATTAGGTTTATTATTTTTTCAGATTCTGCTCCTTCTTTTAGGGATCCATATATGAATTTATGAATAGACACTGTTTTGTGTGTGTTTGCCAAAATCCTCTGTCTCTGCAGCCAAAATGATTTATTTAACATTTAAGACTGAGTGGATTTCAGCCAAATTAAATTTCCTGCGACTGATCCTCAGCTCAAAGGGTAATGTTGAAAAGATAAAATCGCAGTTGAACAGGCCAAAAGGTTTCTGAAGCTGCAGTAGCTCAGCGGTCAGTGCTGCAGTTTCATAATCCCGAGGCTGCTGGTTTGAGCACAGGTTACGTCAAGAAGGGGATACGGTGTAAAACAATTACCAAACTTTTCATGCCAGTTCACTCGCTGTGGTGATCCCTAAAAAAAGACAAAACAAAACTATTTTAACAAGATGGTTTTTACACCTAAATATTTGAGACAACTTTGAGACAAACCAGCAAAGAAACTGCGAAGGCTTTGAAACGGGTTGGAGACAACAATTCGGACTGTTTTGAGGAAATTTGTTGCGTGACTTTATTATTTTTATTTTTATTGCATACCTTCTAAATTCCTTAATAAAATAAAAACTGGGAGATGTTTGCTAATACTGCAAGGAAACTGAGAACCTCGATTATTTAAAACCTTTTGGAGACTTCTTCATGAACACTATTTGCAAAATAGTCACCTGCTGTCGCAGATGAGAAGTGCTGGCTTTAGCCTCCGAGTTGATCACATGCTGTGAACAAGTGCTCTGATTGGCTGAAGCTACAAATGTGTCTGCAATCAAACCAGGTGGCAGTTCTGCAGGTTAAATGAAACGAGCTCATGAGCTTTGAGTTGCTCATCAATGGATTACACAAATAATCAAATGATTGAAAATTACATTTGAAAAATGCATTTAATTAATCACGATCCAAGCTTACCAGGCACCACAAATCGATTTACTTCTGTGTTTTTCACTGTTTTAGATCATTATAATCAGTGGTTAATTGTTGTTTGGAGACATTTTAACAAAGCTGTAATGAGCTTGTGATAAATCTGCTGTTATTATATAATTATAAATCAAACTGATGGGGTGTAATGCCAGAGGCAGCTGGTATTTTAATTAGGCCTTTCAAAGTAAGAGGACTGGGGCACAAACCAGCCCTGAAGCTTGGCCCAGAGCGGCAACACAACCTGCAGGTGAGTAAACAACACAAGTTCATAAAGATATAACCTGCGAATCGGCACTTTAGAAGCAATTAGAGTGAAATTAATTGAGTTAACAGGTCCAGGCCTTAAAGATACTGCCTGCAAGAAAGACTTCTGAGCACCAGAAACTTCACAGCAGATTCACCTTTATTATTTCTGAGGATGAACCAAGTCCGGGTTTGAACACCTTCCTTCTGCTCATTAACACCATGATCTTTTCCATCACCCCACGGCTCGTGTAGCATTACTGCAACAAAAGAAACAATTCTCTCTCCATGTTTTCAGGCAAAAATAAACCCATCCGTCCTTCTGTTTTTATTAAAACTAAAGCTCCCTCAGTATCAGAGCATATTGAGCGTGGTGGTGTAAATATAAAAATATATTGCCATGTTCTAGTCTGTAAGTACAGTGAGAAGTTTCTGTTACTTTGTGAACAACATTTGGAAGCATATCTGGAAAATGATTTTTAGTGTTTTAAAACTACACAGAAGACAGGAATGTGACACGCGATGATGATTTGACAGATGTTCTTAAACACATTTTATAAAACTCAATTCAATATGTGATCTCTCCTTCCAACTCCAGTTAAGAGTGGCAGCAGCATGTTGGATTAACGGAATACTTTTTAAGAAGTATTTGGACACTCAAATAAGAAACCATTGCAATAGTCCAGTCTATACGTCACAAATGCATGAACCAGTTTTTCTGAATCATTTTAAGTCAGAGTCAGGGAGCCAGAAATTCTTTATTGTCATTCGCACCACATGTGGTACATGTGATGGAACAAACTTATGTACACAGGGTCCCAGTTACATCCAGCAACAAAATGTAAAAGAAAAACTGTGATAACATCTAAGATATGAACTATGAAAAACATCTACTAACTTGGGTAAGATGTTTCTAAATTTAGCGATATTACGCAGGTGGAAGAAGGCGGTTCTACAAATGTTTATAATGTGGGGGATAAAAGACGTCCTAATCAAAAATAACATCAAGATTTTTAACATTAGAACTGGAGGCCAGATTATTGCCATCCAAGGAGGGCGAAAGACTGAAAAATCAATTCCTAAGATGCTCAAGTCCAAAAACTAAAACCTCAATCTTTAAAAGCAGAAAATTTAGGATCATCCAGGTTTTTATGTCCTTAAGACATGCTTGTAGTCTTAACTAATTGGATTAATTGGATTTCATAGACAAATACAACCAGCATAATGAAAATGTATCACATGCTGTTTTATAATATTACCTAAGGGAAGCATATGGTAAAGAATATTAGTCCAAGCATGGGACCCTGAGGAACTCCACAACTAACTTTGGTGTATGATGAAGATTTGTCATTAGTAACTTTCACCAGTGCAGTTTCAGTGCTATCAACAAAAGTATTTTTTATTATTATAAATTTGTTTTTTAACCTTTCCTAACAGGTGAATGCTTCCAAACCTAATACGCATGAGCTGTGGTGGCTATTTTTATTTTGTGTGACACCAAAAGTTAAAGCTATTTTTCTCTACAGCCAATAATTACTTTGGGAGAGTTGAACTGAAATCCATCCAGTTTTTATTTTAACAAACTGGATTGATTCAAACAGTAAATTTCAAGGATTTAAATAAAAATGTCACGTAACGTTTCAACCTTGAAGTATGTGTTGAGAACAAATCTCAAGTAAAACTGCATTATTACACTAAAACAAATTTTAAATATTATTTTTAAATATAAACTGTATCAAATGCGTTCATTTCCTTGGTCATTGAAAAACTGCACAAAGAAATAAAATAACGCAAATATTTTTACCACACGTGGCTGAAGGAAACGTTTTTGCTCATGTCTTTGTGCATGTTTATTCTATTTGCAAAACATTTTTGAATTACAAAACCATAAAAAATAAAAAATAAAAACTTTCAGAAGGAAATCACTGGGTTGATTATTATTATATTGTTTAAAGTTGACTCATTTCAAGATGGCCACCATGAACAATCAACTTTAAAAACACACAAATGTCCAACTCTGTCAGTTTTACATCTATAGAGATAAACTTTGATGTGGGAGTAGCTGTGAGTCATCCCCAACACATCCTTTGAGGGCTAACTGATTACCCATCGGAGACAACTGTGTCTGTCAGCTAAACATCTCATGAACCACTGGATGGATCTTCATAAAATAAAAGAAACTGACTTTAGCCGACACAAAGATTCAAGGATTTAGGAGCTTTATTGCATTTTCAAATGAGTAGACCAGCTATCAGCAGTGAAAACACAATGAAAACGCAATAAGAATAAAAATTTATAGGAAAAAGATTAGACGTAGAATGTATTTCAACCTCCCCTGTCCACCCATATATCATAATGAAAAGACTCCCAAACATACACATTCACTTTAAAAAAAAAAAAAAAAAAAAAACGTATCAGCTTCGGATCAGATGGTATTTTTAATGATTCATGAAAGAGAATTAATGAGCCTCCTGATGTGTTTATAACTCATCTAACTGTTCAGAAGTTGAGCTAAAATTTATGTTGTAGTAGCTGAATGTCATCCCCAACACATAATCTGAGCTCTACACAATGTGCCATAATTTTGCTTAAAATATTAGAATTAAATATTACTGTCTGTCAACAAAATATCTCATGTGTTTTTAGATGCACATTCACAACTGACTAACTTTTGGAGCCATTACAAAAAATGTATTTAACTCATGTAAGTTAATGGTTATTGAGCTGAAATTTGCAACAACAAAAAAAATAGTAGCTGAAAATCTTTTCAACAAATAATCTGGATTATGAAAATAATTGGTAACTATATTCAAGGACTGGCTACATGACATGGTTGTAGTCTAATGAAGAACTGAAAGGCAGCAGGTGAGATGTATTCCTTCAAGGTTTGCCAGACCTTTAATTGGTTTAACACACCCTACAAAACACACCTGTTGGGGACAGACTGGTTGCTGGTTTTATTATCCTGAAGAATCATAATTTTACTCCGTGTTTGTCTTTTGGAGAATTCTGTTTGCCCTCTCAGGACTTCCACAACTCAAACACAAAAGACACCGCCGCCTGCAAAGACCGGCCCCAATCATTCGGAGCACAAAGCAAACTTCTGCTGTATCAGCACACCGCAATGCTTAAAAAAATCATTTTGAACAAAGCGGCGCACAGAGCCACTCATTCATAATAGAAAATGAACACCCCCCATTTATCTCCCCTTCACTCTCCCGCTGCTATCTTCTGTCTTGTCCTTGCTCTGTTTTTCCATAATGGATAAGATACAAAATTGGATGAATGTTTGCAACGTTATTCTTGTTTTATTGAGCAGAAACTGTGAGCTGGGCAGGAATTGTGCTGTCTCAGCTCCAAGTAACATGGTGTGTAAATCAAGGCTTACAGCAGAAGGAGGGCACTAATGGGGATGAAGTGGGACAGATGCACAACATGAGGCCGCTATTTGTGAGAAGTCAGAAACAAAAGCAACAAAACTTCTTAACGGAGGCTGTAAGCAGCAATGAAAAGGCAATGAAAAGACCCGCAAGGACATAAAAGACCTGGGAATGGCACAGTTTGTGTTCAGTGCTGGTTATTTTCATCCTGTGAAGGACATTTCAAAGTATTTGACCTAAAAGGTTAACATTCAGTTTTATTGTTGCTTGATTTATTTCTAGAAATATCCAAATGGAATGGAATAAAAACAATTTGTGTAGCAGTTTATAGTTTAATTATCCTCTGTGTACCAAGCATAAAGGCAGACATTTTTATCTAATACAATTGTTGACTGTCTGTACAAAATCGTGCTCGGACATGGAATAGAAAAGACAGATAATAATTCACTGTTGAAACTACTATACAGTATTTTTAACAAAGAAACATAAAAAAAAACTAGTTAGTTTTTGTCATGTTTGTTTCAGCGCTGATAAAATATATTATTTACACAAGTAAAGTGATCTATAAAAAATGTGACCATCATATTGAGCCTGTTAATGACAGCAGAAACTATTATTATTTTTATTGCTGCATGCAGACTTTTAGACATACAATTGTTTTTCAATTGCTCAATTCAAAAACAAACAAAAAACAATGGTGCAATTACACACAATATTGCAAGCTATCACATAACCTTTTAGCACTCAGAATGTTCAGCTACCACCACACCAAATTTTACCCCTGCATGTAAAACTGCATTTGAGCCATTTTAGAAGTGCTGACTGTACTACACTTTGAATGTTTTCGTAGGAGAAAGTCTGAGTTATTTTTGACTAAGAAACAATATCCTTCAAATAGTGAAGATTATTAATCCAGACATACCTTTTGCTACATGTGTCTGTTAGCTTAAAATCTCAAGAACCACTGTGAAAATTTTAACAAAACTCTCAACATAATCATCGACTGAACGTCTACTACAGTTGACTCTTAGACTCAACCCAATTCATCATGGCCACCACAGTTAATCACCCTAGCCTTTTTGTGTAGAAAAACAATGAGTAAGAAACAAGATGGCAGTGCATGTAGATGCAGTGGCTTGAAGCTCCCAATCATACAGTGGCTTTTTTTTTTTTGTGGTGTATTTTTTATTTCCTTGTGCAAGCATTGAATGAGCATTTGCACTATGGATGGGTGGACCTGCTGTAAAATTGGAATCCAATATTGGATCATTACCCTAAAGTTCCTTGGGTCCATTCCACGGGAGCTACAATGTTCCGATCCCAGCAAAAGCACCATCATTCCACTCAAGAGATGATGAAGATGGGGCAAAGAAAGAAAACAAAAGCATGGAAGCAGGAGGGCATGAGCTAAACTTCATGCCAACCCGCACAGAGAAGCCTTCCCAAGTCGGTTCCTCTCCAGTTCCCAGTTTCTCATGAACAAGCTGGATGAGATACGACTGAGGATAGTCTCCTGCACCATAGATAGCTGTGTAGTAGTGATCATGGAGACATGGCTGGATAACACTATTTCTGACTCAGCCATCGAGCAAGCTGGACATTGTTTACCGAGCCAGGAGTCTACAGCCTACAAGTCTTGAGGCCCACAGAGAACTTGAGACATCTGCGAAGCCAAGCACAAGTACCAACAGTGCGTTGAGGGCCACTTCATGGCCAACACATGCAGCAGGTGGAGAGGTCTCAAGACCGCAACAGACTATACAAGGTCAACATGCCACTGACCAACTGCGATGCTGCACTTACAGATGCCCTGAATGCATTCTTTGACCTTACAAACAGCAGTGCAAAAGCCTCAACCAAAGCATCAACTGAGCAAGCTACCACCCTGATCCTGCAATAACACCAGGTGAAGTCAAATCTGCAGAAGATCAACAAATGGATGGACACATGCTATAAATAAGCTGTGTAGAGAATATTATGTGTAAGTCAAACACTGCTTCTGCCAAAACCAGAAAACAGGTTTAGGTTTTATGTCATTTGTTTTGGTGCGGCCTTAAAAACATTAATAAAAAAATAAATAAATAAATAAATAAAACTAACTTTAGAATAGAGACATAAAGTTATTTTTTGTTCTTGTTCACTGGCAAACAGCTTATTTGATTTGGGTTTATTGGAGATTCCTGTGGGTCTGTTTATGATCATAGGAGCACCTGTGACTGTTGGGTTTCATCTGGTTTGGGCTTATCTGTGTAGTGGGGCGGCACGGTGGCACAACTGGTAGAGTTGTTGACTCTCAGTGAGAAGGTCGCCGGATCGAATCACAGCCGGGATGCCATTCTGGGTGGAGTTGATATGTTCTCTCTCTGCATGCGTGGGTTTTCTCCATGTATGCCGGTTTCCTCCCACAGACCAAAAACAAACATGTTAGGCTGATTGGTAACTCCAAATTGTCCCCAGTCCCTAGGTGTGAGTAAGAGCATGCATGGTTGTCTCTTTTGTCTCTGTGTCCCTGTGATGGACTTGCGACCTGTCCAGGGTGTCTCCCACCTCTTACACAGTGACTGCACTATTGACCCCAAAAGGAAGAAGGGGGTAAAATATAATGGCTGGATGGATGTGTGCTAATGACAAACAACATTAATTCTGATATCAGTATAAAATACATTTTATTACAATGACCTTATCAGGATTGTCTTTGGTTTCTAAGATACACTTTTTTCCTTATTATAATTTCTTTATTTCCCCTGATTAAACCATAACCTTTCTCTTGCTTCTTGAAGGAGCAAAGACTCCAACACCTTACTCTAACTGCCTTGTTCAAACCCACTCATTCTGGCACAAAAGCGCATTCTTTTTAAATATCAGCTGCTGACAATTCAAACACCTTGCCATGATAATAATTTACCTACATCCTATGTTGAGTTAATTGGAGTGAACTCTTTGACTCTCACACACGGAGCCATACGACAAAATTCAGATGGAGATGACACTAATTAAAACATTTCCTTTAGATTTATTTAAAGTAAAGAAAGTAGAAAGTTTGGCAGAATCTGCTTGTCTGTCTCTAAAGGTGTTTTAAAGGTCTTTTTTATGTACTTTTTGTAGGATTCCTATAGTTTTTCTGCCATGACCACTTTCCCCCACAGCTGACAATCATCCAGTCAACCACACCTGCACCTGATTTCCATCAACGACTCCAGCACTACATAAACCCCTGCCAGATGTTCATCTGATGCTGGAGCATTATATTGCTGGAGCATTATATTACTTATGGAAATTTAAACAACAGCCTAAAAATGTTTGAAAATCATGACTAACCTTTTGCTATTTCTTCTCCAAGCCCTGTTCCTCCATGCTTCTTCATCCTCCTCCTTGCTCCTTGTGACATCAACCTGAATCCCGCAGACATCAAGACTCAGCCTACACCCAACACTGGATCTCATCTCCCTCTGCAAATTTAATCCAGATTCCACCTCCTGCATCCTTGACGAAAACTAGGACCTCGTCCTCCCCCCTCTCCAACACGAACATCAAACAAATAATCATAAGAACGTTTCCAACAAACGATCTCCAACTGAATAATCTTAAACATCAAGAACCATCATATTCCCTGCTTCCTTCCACAGCCAAAACATCCTTTACAGGACTGTAAATAAAAAAAACTGTCCTTTAAAAAATATTCTGGGTCCATGTCTCTTCAGTCTGCCAATTTGGGGTCATTAAATGTATAATCATGTTACTTTTTGCAGCACTTAAGCTTTATGTGCTTGGTCAAGCTCACATCCTGAACTTATTTGGTAATGACATTGAATTTTAAAGCTACTCCTTGTAATTGCACATATTGTTACGTTCAAAGTTTGGTTAAAAAAAAGGGAAAAAGGAAAGAATGAAGCTACAATCAAACATTAAATGATCTTTGTTGCTTTAAATTTCAAAACCAGACAAATATCTCCCACTTTATTACTGCAATAAGAGAAAACTATTTTTGACAAATTAGATTTAATTGTATTTTAAATGTTTTCTTGATTTTTAGAGCACATTTGGGGGGGAAAGGTGACCAAGCTGTTAACGAGTCCATTTTAATCCAAAATGCTGCCTTGTTCTCTTCATTACTCCTGACAACTCAACCCACCATATAGTAATTACAGTTTTTAACATTCAAATTGTTTTTCTGGTAAGAGGCAATCTGGATGCAAAAACACCAATAAAAAAACAATTTCCTTTTTCAGCAAATGAAGGGCCTCAGGTATGAACTGCTCTGACTCAAACCATCACATTTTATCATAAAGAAGTGGGATGAAGAGGAAATGGTTCACTGTGAGCGAGCCCGTCAAGACAAACCAGTTGTGATGTTAAATGAAATCATCAATCATCAAAGAATGGATTTGAAGTAAGTTATTTTCCTTCATTTAAATTCAAGGAGGTAAATAAATACAATTCAGCCAAATTAAAGAAAACACACTTGAGGAGATATTGATGTCAGGTCCATGGAAGAAAGGCAAAGTCAAAGTCATTCATCTGACGCAGCTGGTTACGTTCAAACACATAGCTGCTTAATTTTTTTATCTTTTTAATTAGTTTGACAAACAGCAGCTGCACAGCTGGATAAAAAACAATCAGACAAGCACTTTTTAATAAGCAATGTAGGAAAGAAACATTCTATTTCTTGGTGCTGGTGCCACACAAATAATCATTTCATAATAAACACAAAACAAACTGAATAAATTTCCTGCCCTGCATGTTCCCCTCTTGTTGAAGTGTTTGGTGAGAAGTTTGGTCTTTAAAGCTAGAAACTACATTTTATTACAAGCCATAGAGGGATTGTTGATCGAAACCATGCAGTTTACAATCTTGTAGAAGTCGGGCAATAATAGTTTAAACCAACAGAGGCTGCAGAAAATATGAGATCAGGGAACAAGGTGATAAATGGGAGAATAAATCAGATGATGATGCAGGATGGAGTTATTATAAGAAACAACAGGATTCTTAGCAACAAGTTCTCCTGTTACTGGGGTTTGATTCAAACTTCCTACTTTGTCTTCTGAGTTTCATCAAATATGAACATACATTCTGACTTGTCGACTGTTTTCAAACAGGTCGGGTGCAAAAGTAATAATCTCTCTTGGTAATTGTTTTGTTGCCTTACAGCGTGAATTTTAAATGGATTTTTAATTTGATTTAAAGCAATGATTCTCCACAAATGATCCAGATAGTTTGGGTTAAAGGGAAGGAAACAAACTTGTTTTAAACTTTTTAAAATATGAAAACTGGAAAGGGGTGCGGACATGCGTATTCAGCTCATTTGCTTGACACCCCCAACTGTTACCTTCATCTATAAGTAAAATCTATCTCTGAGCAGTTCAAGTGCCAAATGAGCTCAGTATTCCACAAATGTCTGTTGTGACAGCTCCCAGAATCAGAATCAGAATAAGCTTTAATGTCATTGCACAGTGGAGTACGACAAAATTACATTCTGTAGAGCTGTCCTAAAGATAGACAGAAATGTACAGGGGCTGCAGCTTCTAAAAAGTGCTGCCCTTATTGCTTGGATAGAAAAGGGGAAGAAGACATGAGGAGATATAAAATTTAAAAAAAGATCTCACACACCATGTCCTTAGGGCACGATTTAAGGTATCAAAACAATCTACCACAGCAAGCAACGTTGATAGACACAATAATATGCATGGACGACAAGACGGCAAGATTTGTCCAGGAACACTCCAGATAGTTTACATAGTCCTGATAAGATGTTACAGTTTCTGTCAGCCTGTGCAACGCTGATAAGCATTCACAGAAGTGTTTTTTTTTTTTTTTTTTTTAAAGGGGTGGGGGTGACAGAGCAGAGCTTATTGATTTACACATCCACCAGGAGCCATTTGAGATAAATTGACCTATCCAGGGCCAAGCAAGGAGGCCAGACTAGCAATTGTTTTGGGCAGGCAGACTCTGATTTCTGTCTGCCTTCAGTTCTGCTGATGCTCTCGATGGCAAATCCAAACAGCCAGATTTGTGGACGTTCTGCTGGTCCATGCTAATTTGCCTTCTCCAAGGTCTAATCCTTCGAGTTCCAGGAGCCGCAAGTGGCCTATGATTCTGAGAAATCATGCCCAGCTTGTGGTGCATATGAGTCTGAGAGCTCAAAGCACAAATTAATCCTGCTACAACATGAAGCCACGCCGATCCTAGAATTCTAGAATGGGTCTGGTTCTTGGTATTTGTCTGGTGTTTACTGTTCTAAAGATTCTGTTTGTCTCAACATTTATCACAGAGAAGTTCAGAATGTTTACGAATTCTTTCCATAAGTCAGAATTCATCTAGTTTGCTGTACGGCTCCTTTTTGAGCGAACTCATTTTGGACTGTGTTGTTTGTTTTGGGCCCGATTATTGGGAGTTTCACACAACGCAACCTTTTAATAAAAGAGGCAAACATCAACAGGTTTCATCAGGGTCAATTTCAGAAGTGAACATATTCAATATAGATGACTGGGACAATATTAAAGACTTCCTAGGAAAGTCTGAAAAAATAAACTGACAACATTTTCTGTCTGCAAGCATCAGTTTATGTGAAAAACACAAACAGGCGATTTATTTTCTGTCAATAAGTTTTCCATGAAGCCATATTTACTCAACAAGAAGCTGACGATGTGCTTTGCTGGCATTATGCAGGGTCAGGCACGCTGAAGACAAAGCTCACACACACACACACACACACATACACACACTAGACCCACTACACACACTTTGCCTTGGGCTCCAAGTGTGGACAAAGTCTGTTGCTACAAATGCTGACTTGAGAAATGCAGGAAAAAAAAAAATCCCCATCCGGTTCAAGGAGATGAGACTTGGCAGAGAAATCTCTTGGGAAAACTGGGTTCATCCAGACCCCCACGGTCTGTCCGACGAGGTGGTGTTCTGCAGAGGCAGTGATTCATTTACATACATATGAGGGAAGACTGCTCACCAGAGAATTTAGGTGAGAGTTTTTAAACTCCATGAGGCAAAGCAATGTGCAGACCAGCTTGTTTTTGGGTCCCTCCTTAAATCTTTCATGGTAATTAGATGCGGAGAGATAGATAGAGGGGTGTGGCGGTGCAGAAAGTGGTCAGTTATATCCAGAGTCTTTGAAGTGGATTTAGAAATTAGTAATACGTAATGAAAATAGATGAGTTGCCACAGGGACAATGCAGTTATTCCTTTTTGTAAACAAAATGTATTTTGCTGAAATATTTAAAGGTCCAGCATCCATGAAGGATCCATGATCCTTATGGTCATGTCTTAGATCTGATTACTGTTTTTCTTTTACATTTATACTTATGTTGGATGTAACTGGGACCTTGTGTACACAATTTTGTTCCACCACATGTACCGATGAGAATGACAATAAAGAAAACCTTGATCTTGACCTTGAAGGAAAACATACACAGTCATTTCTTTAAAATTGACTAGGTTATGACAAATTTTGTGTTTTTAAGGTCAGTTGCCAGTGGCAGCCATCTTTAATTGGGTTAACTCCAAAAAAGTAAATCAGTTGTATATTCAGGGGTTCTCAACCTTGGTCCTTGAGGAACACCATCCTGCACGTTTTATTTGTTTCTCTGCTCCAAAACACCTGATTTTAATTAATGGGTGATTAACAAGCTTCTGCAGGATTAATTAAGCCATGGAATCAAGCATGCCGGATGGTGTTCCTCAAGGACCAGGGTTGGGAACCACTGGTGATGTTCATCCCTTTATTACTTTTTACAAGTTTCAATAGCTTGTCCACTGATTCATGAGATATTTAATAACCATCACCATCAGTAATCAAGTTTGTGTCCATCCATCCATCCATTATCTTTACCCGTTTCATACTTTTCGGGTCGCAGGGGTCACTGGCACCCATGTCCAGCTATCACTGTGTGAGAGGTGGAGGACACCCTGGACATGGAGACAACCATTCACACCTAGTGACAATTTAGAGTTACCAATCAGCCTAACATGCATGTTTTTTTTTTTTTTTGTCTGTGGGAGGAAACCAGAGTACCTGGAGAAAACCCACGCATGCACGGAGGGAACATGCAAACTCCACCCAGAAAGGCCCCCAGACCAGGGCAACCTGCTCGCTGAGAGGCAGCAGCTCTTCCAACAGCGCCACTGTGCTGCCCAAGTCTTTAATTAATTTTTTTTTTTTTTTTGCAGTTTTTGGTAAAACCTTATCAAAATTATTTTGCACAATTCAACACAATATTGTGAGATCCGTGAAGGTGTGTTAGCGCTTGAACTTTCTGACTCTCGGCTACTACCACACCAAAATAAACTCAATAACTAAAATTATTAAAAACAAAAAGACAAAAGAAATAGACATTTTTCTGTTAAGACTGATGAGCTGTGACAGGCATCTTGTGCAGACTCTAAAATATGATCAATTATTGATCAAAATCCAATGGATAACTTCTAATATTTTCATTAAAAATTTGTCCAGTGGTTTGAGATATTTTGCTAACAGACAGATACAGTTGACTTCAGTAGTTCATGGCTAATTTTCAAACCAGAGCTTGTGATTTGAACTTTCAGAGTGTGCGTTGTGAACAACTCTCAGCTAATACCTCAACAAAGTTTAGCTCCACGTCTATACAACTGGCTGATGTAGAGATGTATAGCATGTTTTGTGTTTTGTGAAGGCCATCTTGGATGGAGTCAAACATAAAATTCAATGAGTTTTAGACACGCATCCAAGAACTGCGTTGTGGAAATTTCATTAAAATCCATCCACTGGTTCATGAGATATTACACTAATGCTACAGCTAAATGAAGAAATGCACACCTACACACACAAACACACACAAACACACCTTCAGGTGTTGAAGGTCAGGGTTTTATGATTAAATTATTTAGGACTATCATCTGAAAACAGCAAATGTGTCTCATGGGCCAGCTGGCATCAAGATGTACCTTTAGTTATGTTGCCACAACAGAATGTTTCAAGCAAGGCTGCAAATCTACCAAGACGTTCACGACCCCATGTTCAGACAGTTAGCTTGAGTTAAAGCAGGTGTAAACAAGAAGTACGACTACAACGTGATTGCGGTCGGGTTTCTTGTTAGGGTGCCTTGTTTTGGACAGAAGGAACGGTGTTTTGTGCGCAGCGTCAGGCTCAGTTTACAAAAAAAAAAAAAAAAAGCCGTATTGAATATGCAACGAAACAGCAAGAGCAAAGTCAACAAATGTTACCATCTGCTGCCACCGTCAGCACATTATTCAGCTGGCCTTTTTTCAAACTTGGAGGACGTCTAAAACAAAATCGTGTTCTGGGACTTTTAAGTGCCAGTGGCAAAAGGGCAACAGCTGGTGTAAAATTCAGACTACAAACATGATTTCTGGAAAAAATATTCACAAATACAACATTTAAATAATTATACTCAGTTCTCTCCTTGACAGGTTGAAAAGGGAAGGTTTGGGGGCCCTGGAGGGAGATAATTAACAAGCTTGACACATAAAGATGATCTTAATAAAGAAAACACACATTGGTTTTAAAGTGTCTTTAAATTTCATCTGACTTAATGATAAATTATTTAAAAAAATAAATAAAAACTAACAAATGAATGGCCTTGAATTCCATGAACGTGTGCACCTCCACAGTTAATGCCAGAGTTTTAAACTAAGGTTTGTTTGTTGAGAAGGGCAGATGCTGGAACGCTTCGTGATGGATATGATGTGTGTTGTGCTCAGAGTGTGTGTTTGTTATAATTCTCAGCTACTACCACATTAAACTTGAGCTTTTTATCTGTTAGAATCTGTTTATTTTCATTACCTTTTCATTGTCTTTATGTTTAAGATCAGGCTTAGTTTTTCCCCTTTTTGGTAACTATTTTTGTTTTCTACATCTTGTGATCCAGTTTTTTTTTAGGTCTGGTGTTTATCTGATCCGTCTGTAACTTTGATCTGTCCTACCCTGAATTATTTTTATGAGCAGTGTTTATTATTCCCCGTGTTTCCTTTTACTCACTATGTATCAGGTCTATGCTTCTCAGCCACGCCCACTCTCACCTGCTCCCGTTGTGCTCAGGTGTTTGTGATTCAGTTAATTAGTCTGTCTCTTTATATTCTTTTGTGACAACCTGGAACTTAGTGAAGCGTCATGCAGTTTACATGCACGCTCCTCCAGTACAGGCTTCATTGGTCAAACACCACCCGCTACTGTGGTGTTATTTATGTTTGACTAAATTATAGAAAGTAAATTTGCTAAAGAGCCTTTGGCACATTTGTGTTAATTGCAAAAAGTATTTCTTGCTTGTGAATCTAAGGGTGTTATGACTGCTTGTTTTAATTTGATTTCTGTATCATAAGACTTAATGTTATGCCTTCTGTTCTTGGTGATCGAGCAGACACGGCGTGGGTTTTGTGCACATTCTGATCTCTAAAGGCCTTTGTTTGGTCTGGACTGCAACACCAGCAGACTCACTGAGTTCTGTGGAACTTGGGACCTATTCTATAACATCAAATTATTTATTTTATTTCTTTTAATAGCCACAAAACATGATTTGGCTTGTATTTGACTCTCAAGTTATTTAGTTTTTTTATTTTATTTTGTAGCTCAAAAGCAATTGGATTACTTTTAAAAAAAAAGTCCAAATGCAGGTTAAAATGACCCCTGAATGACAAATGGCTTTTCTTTGTGGAGGGGGATTGAAAGCAGGTGTGATGATTAACAAAGTAAAACCAGGTGTATGTGTGTGGGTGGTGAGCAGAGACTAAATGTGTGTGTGTATAGATAGATTTTTATATTATCTGATAAACTCTTCAATACTCAACACAGAACCACAAAATGCAAATACAGTATATGGAAAATGGAGAGCGTAGATAAAAATAAATTGGAAATGTTGGCCAACTGAAAAGTATGAGCATGGACAGCACTCAATACTTAGTTGGGGCTCATTTTTCCTGGATTACTGCATCAATGCGGCGTGGCATGGAGTCTATCAGTCTGTGGCACTGCTCAGGTGTCATGAGAGCCCAGGTTTTCTGATAGTGGCCTTCAGCTCTTCTGAATTGTTGGGTCTGGTGTATCACATCTTCTTATTCTTCAAAATACCCCATAGATTTTTCTATGGGGTTAAGGTATTCATTTTATTATCACTTCTTGTTAAAATCAGGTCCCATGTAAATAAGTCCCTGAGCCTCAATGGGATTAACCTGTATAAACAAAGGTTGAATTAATAAAGGCTCAACTTTTCAATGTAAAGGCAGGAATGTCCTGAAAGAAACTGTAGCTTTTGGAGTTTTGACATTTACTTAGTTATTGCAGAGTTACAGAGTAGTGGGAGTGGTGGCGCAGAGGTTAAGAAGGTGAGCTTGTGATCGGAAGATCGCCGGTTCAAGCCCCGGTACCGACAACATCAAGAATGTGGGTGGGATAAGTGTGATAAGTGAAGCAGGCACACCTGTCTCCACCCTCATCTGCCCCACTCTGGGCCCTTGAGCAAGGCCCTTAACCCACATCATCAAATACCAGTCTCCACCAGAGAGCTCACAGTGTACGAGTCCATGAACGCAGCATGGCCGTGGACCCAAACGGCCGGTGTTCCGTGTTAACGGTACCGACACGGTACCGCTCGCTCGGTCCCAGCTGCCTGGACCCGGTCTGCTGTGAAGAACTGCGCGTGCTGCTGCTAGCAGCTTGTTTAGCTAACATGGCTCCCGCAGCCCGTCCGGACTTGAACCAGCAGCTGTGTCTTATCTTATGGTGTCAGCGGGTCACACTCCGTCACGTCCACGGAACAGCGGCTCTGTGATCTTTACAACAACCAGGAGGAAAGTTCGGTGCTCGGCTCGGTTCCGACGGCTTCACGGTGTGCGGTGCTGTGAGAGGACCAGAAGTGATGAGGCTGCTCTACATGTTGCAGAGCGGCTGCTTGAGTCCACAGAGCAGAATATTCCGGCTCGACGCAGTCGGCTCTGCGCCCGCAACACGGCTGCGTTCACAGACCACCGCAAAACTCCGCACACACCCCTCACCGAGATGCAGCTGCACCCCTTCCCGTTTGAACTCTACCATAACTTTCCATTCAACGTCCTTGATAATCTGCACTTCCTGTATTTGTTTCCTCGGACTTGTATTTATTTTAGACTTTTTGCTTGTATCATCTCTTGAGCAGTGGTGGGATGTAACTAAGTACAAATACTTTGTTATTGTACTTAAGTACATTTTTCATGTATCTGTTCTTTACTTAAGTAGAATTAAATGTGGGTACTTTTACTTTTACTCCACTACATTTTACATGAAGTATCTGTACTTTCT
>JARVGV010000002.1:10476978-10494831 GCA_031762435.1 Hypsolebias longignatus
AAGCAGATAAGAAACCCAAACAGGACTCCAGCCAGCCATCAGGTGAAAAGAAGGAGCCCAGACCCAGACCAGTGGTCTTTCCATATGTTGCGGGAGTTTCAGAGAAACTGAGACGTTTATCTTCTAAACACAACATCCCAGTGGCTATTAAACCCCAAAATACATTACGGCAAAGACTAGTTCATCCCAAAGATCCAGTCCCCCTTTCATAAACAACTGAGGTTAATAAACAAACAAACAAACAAACAAACAAAGGCTGTAACTGTCTGTTTTACAGAGAATGACCGATTTGTTGCCAATCCCAACACGTTTGTTCAGACTTTGAACCAAAACAGCAACAACTTTGTCATTTCTCACCACAAGATGATCTTTGACAAGGTCTGGTATAATCGTTAGTGGGTCTCATGTCAAATGTATTCATCTTTTTAACAGAAATAAAATTGTACAAAAGGACATGATCATACAGGAAGTGGACAAACAATATGTTCAAATACAGTATTGCCATTTTTATGACGTATCACCTTTATTCAGATAATCCATTATTACAATGCTCTCTAGTTTTCTTACAGTACTGTTTCTCAACATTAACTGAATGAGGACAAACACAAGTACATTAATTGCCTTAAACTTTTTTTTGTTTGAGAGATTGGAGGGTTTTTATTTATTTACAGTTTGTCATCCTGATCTGAGTGATTTTTCAAAGGTAATAAAATGTCTACACTTGGCATTACAACAAATCATATATACTGGTCTGGACTGCAGCAAACCATTAATGAGTTTAGTCTATTTTAATTTTAGAAGAATATGCACACTGCATTTATTAACTGGCTAAAATCAAACTTTTTGGCTGGGCTTTTGCCTTCCTAAGTTGTGGAAAGTTTGTGATTAGATTTCTAGAATCACGTCGCAGAATTTACTTTGTTGAGTCACTTAATCTGAGTCCTTGTAAATGTTAAACTAACGTATGAGGGCAAGATACAAGGTTGAGATAAAACACACGAGAGCAAACGCCAATGGTTTGAATGTGAATCAATGTTTCCCAGTTTTCAAACCTGATTTTGGTTTTGTGTTAGCTCTTCAGGCACAATGGATTTTGAAAATCTGATTTTTGTTCATTTTGTAACGAGTTTTGCTGCACTTCAGCTCTCACATACTGGGTTTTGTGGGATGACGAAACAAACACAGGGACCTTGGACTGGTTTAAATTCTCTCAAATGAAACTTTATGCTATGTTAAGGTCATCTGAGCTTGTTTTTGGTTTAATAGTTCAGGATCCAGCATCTGAGCTCACTGAGATGCACAACAAACACCTCCCGGTCTCAGATTCAGTCCCTGCGGAGCCAGGAGTGACGCAGTAAGCAGAAACTGGAACAGTGCGAACTGAGCCTGAACTGAATGAAAGTTGACAGTCTGGCTTTGCAATCTGTTTGATGCAATTTGTTAAATCCACCAGACTCTTTATGTTCTTTAATTGACAGGTGTAATTTACCCCTTTTTGCCCACAAGAAACAAAATGACTTGGGCATCTGGAAATGAGCTCCTTTCAAAAACATTGTCAAGTCTTGCAAGAATGTACAAAGTATTTCTTTTAAACATTTCTGAAATGGGTCTGTAATGAAAAGAACAAAGTTGTGCACAGCACATTATTTCATTTATAGGGATAGTTTGATTGTTTTAGAACTGATGCTTGGTCAAATAATTAATAGCCAATATGTTATTCAGCTGTGTGTGGAAAAGAATATACTTTTTTTTCAAGGCAAGGCTAATGACTGGGCAAATCTATTTTTATTCCCCATCAGAGCTAAGAAGGGTCTTGGAAACTCACTTCACCCATCTGTTATGTGAGCTGAATAACTTTGATAAATACTCTATAAAGAACTTCCATTTTGGTGTGTGGTTACCTCTAGGTGTAAGAAAGGTCACCATCAAAAATAGGGTTGCCTTGTCAAAATCCAAGGTGGCCACAGACACATACAGTCAAGGCCAAAAGTTTTGAGAATGACACAAAATTAAGTTTTCACAAAGTTTGCTGCCTCAGTTTTTATGGTGGCATTTTGTATTAACTCTAGATTGTGAAGTGTGATCAGATGAAATGCAAGGACATTGCTGCTTGTAAGATAGCTCCTCGATCAACTATTTATCAACTCATCAAGAACTTAGAGAGTGGTTCAGTTGCAGTGAAGACAGTTTCAGGGTGTCCAAGAAAGTCAAGCAAGTGTCAGGACCATCTCTTAAGAGGATGCAGCTACAAGATCAGGTCATCACCAGCTTGCTCGGGAATGGCAGAGGGCAGGTGTGAGTGCATCTGGAGGCACAATGAGACAAATGCTTTTTGGAGGATGACTTGGCGCAAAGAAGCCACTTCTCTCCAAGAAAACCATAAAGGACAGACTGACATTCTGCAGGAAGTATAGGGATTGGACTACAGAAGACTGGGGTGCAGTTGTTTTCTCTGAAGCCCCCTTCAGAATGTTTGGGACATCTGGAAAAAATATTGTCCAGAGAAGAAAAGCTGATCCCTACCGTAAGTCCTGTGAAGCATCCTGAAACAATAAGTGGGATTGATTCTCATCCAGGGGAGTGGGATTGCTCAAAATTTAGTCTAAGAACACTGCAGTGAATAAGGGATGGTATCAAAACATCCTCCAAGAGAAGCTTCTCCCAACAATCCAGGAGCAATTTGGAGATTAGCAGTGGGTTTTCCAGTGTGGTGGCGCACCATGTCATGAGGCAAAAATTACAACCAAGTGGCTCGGTGAACAAAACATTGAAATTATGGGTTCAGGGACTGGAACCTCCCCAGATCTAAATCCCATTGAGAACCTGTGGTCAGTTCTCAAAAAGATTGGGGACAAACAAACCCCCAAAAGCTCTGATCAATTCCAAGCACTGATTAGGCAAGAATGGGTTCCTATCACTCAAACTTCTGCTCAGATGCTGAAGAGGCAAACTGCAATAGTCTATGAATTCTAGTTTTTATATGGCTTAAATGTATAGTTTCCTCAAATGACTGGGGTGGCCTAATATTAACCTATGGTCACCACTGACTCCTCCATTGTAAAAAGATATAGATAAAATCACTCTCTCTACTCTCCAGGAGTAGGGTTGGGGTTATCCACCATTGACGAGCCGTCCACTCTTTTTTAACATTGCGACTGTTTTCTTTAAATTTACACCATTTACTGTCTAATAATTACAATTTACTCCCAAAACTAAATTATGATGATGAAAAAAACTTATTCCTCAATTGATAAAACTGTGACTAAACAGCTTCATACACAAGCACAGACGTTTAATGCTCAATGATGTAGCATTCCTTCACATCAGTATGACTTTTGTAAGAAAGACTTGTTCAAGCATCCGAGACGTGGTACAAAACATGTCTTCGTTTGGCTAACCATTAGCCTAGCCTTGAGGAACACTTCTCTGCTTTTCTCCATGCTCCGCTCTCTGTGACTGAGTTGGTAACTAGTGCCAACTATTAGAGATCACTTAAAAAAAATCACCAGACATCCCCATAAGCACTCTTCTTTCTGTCTGTAGATGAATGACTTCAAACTAAGCAGCTGGAATTAGTTTAGAATGCCTTTGTTTCTTAATGTCACTCTTTTCTTCTTGTTGTTTTAGTGCGATGATGATAGAAGACGCTGCCTGATGGCGAGTTTGGCTTTTCATCTAAATGACCCCAATCCATCAACCTTATATTGGTTTTACAGGAAAGCTTTATGTTATAATACTTGTATAAAATACAGTTTATATTCATTCTTTAGAAGTTTGTTTTTTACAAGTTGTTTTTTAAGTTTGGTTCACCCTGACCCTGACCGGTGCTGCGCACCCATAGAGAAGCCAAATGTCGATGTTCCTCCTGTGGCTCTTTGCCCTCGGTTCACTCTGTGGTTGGTTTTGGCTGCTGTCCTGGAATCTGCTTGTTGTTTTCTAAACAACACAACAACAAATCCTGCTTTTTAGCTCCTCCTTCCAAAAGGCAAAGGTAGATATGATGTTTTTGCATGTCTCTGTGTACGTGCTGGTCTAATAGTAAAATAATTCATGAACCACTGGACAAACTTTCACAAAACTTGCAGAAAGTAATCACTGGATGAACATGTGCAAATGATGAACTTTAGACTGATCGCAAACCCATATTATAACATATTGGACACAATCTTTAAATATTTCTCAATAATTATTTTAGGTCAACTCCGTCTGTTAGCAAATTTCCTCATGAACCACTGGATTTATTTTATTATACAGGTACGGATATTGACTTAGAATTTGATGTGGTAGTAGCTCAGAGTGATCCTCAACACAGTCTGAGCATGACATCTCATGTTATTGCATGAGATTGTGCATTACATTATTTTCAAGGTCATTTCTCAACATGAGATGGTCTAAAACACTGACATGGCAACATGTGATATGCATTTTTCGCAAAGTGGGGAATTAGAAATGTTTGTTTGTTTGCCCGTACATCTTATGAGCATGATTATTTGATAAACAAGCGAGGTACTGACTTGTATCTTGGCGTGTGGCTGCATAGGTGTAAGAAATGTTCCTATCAAAACTGGGTTGCCTTGCCAAAATCCAAGATGGCTGCTACCACATGGCAGTAGCAGCCAGCAGGGTGGCTGTGGCTGACTGGTTAGAGCAGTTGTCCTTCAATGGGAGAGTTGGGGGTTCAATTCCACCAGCAGTCACATGTTGAAGTATCCCTGGGCAAGACACTGAACTCCTCATTGCCTCCGATGTGTGTCCCATCGGTGTATGAATGTGATCTAAAAGCACTGACTAGTCTTTGTAAAGACATAGAGTGCTGTATAAATGGGTAAATGAGGGCACAGATTGTAAAGTGCTTTGAGTATCTTGATAAGTTAGTAAGGTGCTAAACAAGTACAGTCCATTTACAACGTACCATATATACAAGTAAACCGCCCACTCTAATTATTTGAAGAAACTATCTTTTAGTTTGCTTAAAAGTATAGTTTCCTCAAATGATTGGGGTGGCCGGTGGATTGTTGACCTATGTTGGCCAATGCCGCCAATGTCCACAGCCTGGCTCCGTCATTGCGTCTGGAGGTAGATAAAATTGCTCCCTTCGCTTGCTAGTCTCAGTCTCTTTGCAATGCCTCGGACAAGCATAAAGCTCGTACTTATACCCAGTGTAACTCCTGACCCCACAAATATCTTGAACCAAAGCATTAAAGGTTCACTTGCATTCCTTGTTCAATTGCAGCCCAGAAAATCACTCATCTCTAAAACTACCTTTACTATTCAAATCTCCTCAGTGCTAGGGAACATTGGCATATTTTTTCTTTAAGCAACAGTTCAGTGCATTGCTACAACAAGACATTTTGCCTTAGTTTTTCAGAATCTTGAGGGAGATTGCGTCTGCAGTCATTTTCTGCAAATGTGTGTCTTTGTGCTTATGAAGGCTCTGAATGGACACACGTGGTTCTACGTGTGTGTTTTTCCCAGCCCTCCCTGTGTTACCATGAGACATGGGTCATATTTATCTAGGCATTCACAGTGCTTTTGTGCAGGGAGACAAATGGAGTTTGTTTGAAAAGAAGAAGCAAAGAGCAGAAGCAAAGAGTAGACGAGATGTTTTTTGTTCAGGGTTTGGATCAATCTGTCTAAACTAATTCATAAGCTTTAGAGGAAATAGTGGCAATCATAAAGCCAAGCAAACCTTAAACAGCAGAGAAAAAGAAAAGGAAAAAGGGAGACAGAAAAGTTGATGTTTGGACTCATAGTAGCCTGACTTATAGCATGATAACACATGCATTGTTTTTAAGTTATAAAACCCTGGGTGTCCAGCCCCCTTCCTGCTTTTTGATTACCAAAGTACTTTAAAACTTAAAACTGTGAACATTTTGGCTTTATGGAATATAAAATGCCAAAATACTCTTTATGCAGCTTTTGTTCGTTATGTCTGGTTGCTTCAAACGCTTGAGGTTTGCATAATGATGGTGTAATTATCTGACAAGACTTTGAGTTATTTTCACGTTGTTGCACTTTATGGTTCTCTAACATTCTGTTGTGGCTGAATAATAAATACTTCACAAATCATGATGAACTGATGTGTAAAACAAGAGCAGAATAGACTGTCAGCTGTGCAATAATTTGTTCTACATAGTGAATAAATTATCTTTACACAAACATTTGTTGCAGTTTGTGCAAAATGTATGAGCTCTTTTCATTTGCTCATAACAGTTTTTATTACTCAGTGACACATTTTATCCAGGGTTGAGATCTGCCTGAATTAATCAAGACTGAATGTTACTGAGTTGTCTTGGCTGACAATCATTTGCAACATCACCTGGACATTGGGGGCAGTGCCACTGCATTGGCAGACTGGAGTGGTGGGGGGGACCAAAGGGTGTGTTCCAACTGCAGGGGAATCACACTCCTCAGCTTACCTGGTAAGATCTGTTCAGGGGTGTTGCAGTGATAGCTGAACTTTTTATTCACAAGGAACAATGTGGGTTTCAATCATCCTCTGAAGTTTGCCCAACCTGTCTACCTGTGTTTTATGACCTGAGAAAGGCATGCAACCGTGTTTCCCAAGGTACAATGTGACAGGGGATGTGCTCTGTGCGCGTGAGATCAGGGGTCCATTGATACAGACTATTAATAATAATAATAATAATAATAATGTGTTATGTATTGTCATCATTGTATGGTCCCATACAATGTCAAAATTTGATCTCTGCATTTAACTCATCCACCACCAGGTGGTGCAGTGGTCAGTGGAAAGTGCCCGGGGAGCATTTTGGGGAAAAGGTGTGCTGCTCAGAAATACCATGACATGTGTAATGACTGGGGATCAAACCTGGGACTTTCGGGTCCCGAGTCAGCTGCCCTGCCTCTACACCATTTAGGCCCCCTTAGTTCCTATATACTGTAAATGGTGCAAGAGTCTGGTTCACATTGCCGACTGTAGGTTGGACCCTCAAAGGTAAGAGTCCCGCTTCGCCAGAGTTACCTGTTGTAAGGATTCTGTTCATAACTTTTATGAACTGAATTTCTCTGTGCAGCAAGGGGTGAAAGGGGTTCGGTGACCTTAGAATTCCGTCTCTGCGAATAATGTATTTAGCGTCGTCATGCCAATATCTCCAACTCTCACTGGAGTGGTTCATAGCTGTGTGAGAGGCAACTGGGATGAAGATCAGAACCTCCAAATCTGATGCCATGGTCCTCAGTTGGAGTGGAGTGCTGCTTCAAGTAGAAGAGTTCAATAATCTTATGTGAGAGGGAAGAATGGAGTGAGAGGTTGACAGATGGATCAGTGCAGCTTTCGCAGTTTTGTAATCTCTGTGCTGGCCCATTGTGGTGAAAAAGGACCTGAGCTGTAAGCAAAGCTCTTTGTTTACCAGTCAGTCTACGTTTCTACCCTCCTCACTTTTGGCAACAGACTCTGGGTAATGACTGAAAGAAGAAGAGATCACAGATAAACATAAATAAATGCGACGAAATGAAGACTTAATGCGTCTGCTGGTTTCCTTGCTTAGATAGATACATTTACTAAATGGCATTTATAATGTATGTGAATGTTTTTGTTTAGTGCCTTGAGATAACTTCTGTTGTGACTTGGTGCTATATGAAAAAGCTGAATTGAATTGAACTGAATTACATACACTGGTCAAAATAATTTTTTCTGCAGGGTGGTTGGACTCTTCCTTGAAGATGGGGTGAGAAGTTCAGTTATCTGATAGAGATTCAGGGTAAAGTTGCTGGAACCAGTTGAGGTGCCATGGCTTAGACAACTGGTAAGCTAGCCCCCTGGACATTTCCTTACAGAGGTTTTGCAGGATCCCAAGGAAGTCCCAAGATATGCTGGAGAGACTGTCTCTTGGCAGGCCTGGGAAGGCCTTGGAATCCTCCCAGAAGAGCTGGAAGCGGTGTCTGTGGGAAGAGGTCTGGTCCTCCCTGTTAACCTGCTGCCCCCATGACCCAACTTTGGAAAAAGATGCAGATTATGGACGAATGGAAGGAAGAACCTTTTTTTTTTTTTTTTTTTTTTTTTTTTTTTTTTTTGGTATTTACTTTTTAGCCTTGTAGCTTGAACCAGTAGAGAGATCATCACTGATCAAATGTAAAGAATAGCTGTTTTTTAAATCAGGTGTTACTTAGGTAGCTCATATAGTAAAACTGGAACAATACAGAAAAGATTAGCATGGCCCTGCGCAACGATGACACGCACGTTCATGAAGCGTTTCTCATTTTTTCCCGGGTGCTTATACAGCTGCCCGCTGCTCCACCTGGGTGTATCTCACGTATGATCAGTTAAATGCAGAGCACACATTTATTTCATCATTGTATGGGAACATACAATGATAACCATACATAGCACCAGCTTCCTGTTTTCTTCCATGCTGACACTAAAGTACACAGTAGAAATCTGAAATGTTGCAGCATGGATGGATGTCAGACTTAAAAAAAAAAAGGAGGTTTTTTTTTTTTCCTGGTTGAATACAGACGGCACTACTACAGATAAATGGACCATGAATCTCTGCAGCTGAGAAAAGTACTGCCTCTCTGCCACTTAGTCAGCCGCCCAACTAACCAACACAAAACACTATTTCAGCATCAAGGGGTCCTGCTATCATTTACCCAGTGAAAACAGAGACGAGTGAAATGGAAATGCTTTTCCTTTAAACGGCATGTTCGTTTTAGCAGTGAATTTAGCTTGCATCGCTCCATTTAACAAATTATCCATGGGAAATTATGTACAATAACCACAACAACAAAGAAAATGTAGTCATAGGTTTCTAATCTTGCCACATAAAAAGCCTTATGAAGCTGTGGTGTTTAAAATTGGGCTGTAATATGCACTTTGAAATAATTGAGCAAAGAAACTTACTCATGAAAGAAAATAATTACTTCGCTGTTATGTCATTATAATGTCCATTTTGTTTATAATGGTTGGAAGCCAAAAACATTGTAGTGTCGTACTCCATTATGATGGAATTCAACCTCATTTTGCATGGAAACCTGCAGAATTTGTTATACTGGGCTGAAGAACACCCCCCCCCCCACCCCCGGTGTTAATGGCGCACTGGTTATGCTCAAATAAAGGACAGAAAGGCAAGAGATAATAAAAAATAAAGATAATTTAAAAGGTTGCTTCAGTATGATGCATACAATGTTAAATAAGTAAAAACTAAACAATGAGTCTATGAATGTCTATGAATATATGGACTGTAAATACAAGAGCAGAGCAAATGACTTAATAAAAGCCTGACAGTGAGAAGGGATGAGATAACTTGCAGGAACAGGGAACAGACGTGCAAACGTTTATACTTTGGGGTTGATGAGACTCAAGAAGACACAATGACATCACAGTAAAGAATAGTAAAAACATCCTATAGTCCTTTCTTGAGCACTTCTCTCTGACCTATTTTGAAAATGTCATGAGGTCAAAAATATGCTTAGAGAAATACTGTATATAAAACTGATAAAGAACACAACCAGTCTTGAGCTGTGATGTCGGTCTGCAGCACTAAAATTACAATTATAAGAACAAAAATACTTCACAAAAAGCATTTTATGCCATGATCCTAGGATTTTAGTTTTTTTGTTTTGTAGTTTGTTTTTGTATTATTGTTTCTATTGTTACTTAGCCACGCCTTTCCTTTGTTTAGTGATTTTTATTTTATTAGCAAAAACCTTAAATGGTGCAATGCTGCCAACAACTAGCACAGAGTCTGGATCAAAACGCTGCTAAAAACAGAAGAAAAAAAATAATTCAAATATGTGGGTCTGCTTTGAATAAATGATCAACGTTTGCTCAGTGTTAATTTGAGACTTCTGTTGTAGTCAGTCAAATGTCCATTTTTATTTTTCTTAAAAGTCTGGATCAGTTGTTTTTGTTCATTATAATATTTCTGACAGTGTAAAAGAACATGTTCTGTAGGTCTAGTTTTCATTACTTTGAGAGTTCTGTGTTCAGTTTATTTGTCCCCTGACTCAAAGTAAAGAGGAGGAATTAGAAACACCCTCCATCCGTCTGTCTGTCTGTGCATATTAATACAATTATTTAAAAAATAACAAAGCTAAAATGCACAAACTGTAGCTAAAAGCTAAAATGGTGAAACAGTAGCTAAAAGTCATATTTAGCAAAAAGTAGCTGTTTTTAAACAATAAAACAGTAGCTGGTAGCTAAATTAAAACTAACTGAAGCCAAAACAAAGCAAAAATTAGCTAAACAGTAGCTAAATGTTCAATTTACATAAAAAATGAAAAATTACCTACAAGTTAAAATCAACTAAACCATAGCTAAAAGTTAAATAGGCATGGAAAGATAAAAATGGTCCATTTAAGCTGAAGTTAATTTTAAAGAAACGTGATTTTCTGTGTAAAACAAATTCAAATATTTTGAAAAGTATAGAAAATACCCCCCAAAAAACCCACAAAAGTGTGGTGTTCCCAGTCGAGCCGAACATTTTAATGCTTGAATGGTTCAAATAGAGTAAAGTTTCTAGAAGTAGTATGATTGAAGAGGAAACCATGAAAAGGCAAAGACTGTAAATGCTGACTTAGCATTCAGACAATCGCCCTAAGATGCTAAAGATCTGGAGTCATGATGTGAAAAATAAATGTAGATTTTGAGGCCCAGTGGATGTTATAATACTTTGTACTCCAGTGCTTTAAAAGCTACATAATGCAAATAGTTTGTTTTAAAAAAATAAAGCTAATTTCACAGAGTAGCTGTTTTTATGTGGGAGACTGCAGGGTTGGGTGGCTTAGACATAAATTGTAATATGATGCAATATTGATGGTAGCCATAAGATCCCAGAGGTGTTCTGCTGTAATAGTATGGCTTTGATTGATGGAAAAGCTCAAGGCAAAACGTTGGTGCCTCCAAGGTCTTCGTGGAGACAAGAAAACTTTGTTATTCTCTGAAATAAGCTCATCTTCAAGTGCTGATGTGACATTTCGATCTATCTTTCTGTCTGCCTTTTGCTTCGTATTATTTGGACTCTGGTCTCAAAGGCTTTAACTGGATTCACTACTTTGCAACTGCTTGGCATTTAATTGCGAACCCTAAACGTGTGCACACACGGTGACCAACAAACACACACATTGCTACTAATATCCCTTTTTTGTCAGATTTCTCCAGGGATTGCCGTGTCTGTCACCCCAGTCTTTGTGTGTGTGTGTGTGTGTGTGTGTGTGCACGTGTGTGTTTGAACAGAGCTCTGCGTTTGTTCGTGCAGGCACTCCGAAGCATCTGTGTTTACCGTCTGAGCAGAGAGCAGGAGATTGAGAGAGATTGAAATAGACAAACCGTGGACTTTCACAGACATGCCAGACTCTGCAGAGAAAACAAACGCTCCGTTTTACAGTCTTCCCACACTAAACTCCCTTTCTTTTACTTTATCTTCCCACCTTTCACAGATGCCCTGCTGTTATCACCTTCATGGCTTTAAACTTTAAAGCTGCCAACCTGATCTTTGTTATGTTTTGACTCACAGCTATATTACTGTTGAGTACGTTACTTCAACTCATTTTGACCTGTGTAGTGCCAGTTCAATACAAGTTACCAATAGATATTTGCATACAAAGAATAATATTTATCTGGTTGTACAATCTAATTATAATCCAGTTCAGTTTAAATATCTCCAGATAATTACATTTCACTTTAAAGCAATGAAGGAGACTTGTATGATTTCATGATTTGCATGTTAAGCAAGCCAACGTCCCCCATCACTGAGGGATTTGAACAGTGAGTGTTTGTAGTTTTTGAGATGGGTGTTTTTCAGGATTGGAACAGAACAGGGAATGAAGTAAACCTTAATGTTTTTGGTGCAAGATATTAAGGTAGGGAGGATTTACACTGTGGAGAACAGAGGGAGGTTTTTCTTGGCTTGTCCAAATCTTGGAGAGAGGAGGGAGTGAATTTGTCCATCACCAAGAGCAGTGGCGGAGCCAGGGAGTGGCCATTGGTGGTCTTGAGCACCATAGACTAATCTTCGACCATCCTAATAACTTGTGAAAATTATAATTTTAAACAATATGAAACTTAGAAATCATAGTTTCCTCAAATGATTGGGGCAGGTTCGATGGACGGACTGAGGGTATTTCCAATTTCCCGTTTTGCTCCACAATGTGGGACAATTAAAAACCCTAAGTAATGTGTGCATTTGATGTAAGATAGTGTTGGAGAAAAGTATTCTCTCTTAACTTACTTAAATCAAAGAACCACACTCGATGGCAGGAGAATTTTTTTTTAACCGGAATTTACTTTCAAGGTCAGATTTTCAGGAAACGTCACACAGATATGCAGGAAGTACACCAGCCATGAGAATCAGTCACGGGCCGTGCGTGAAGCTTGTTTGCAGCCGAGCTCACAGACTGAGGCGCCCTCGGAGCGACAACCGCACCTATAGCAGCCTCAGCTTCTCATTCAGCTTTCTTCCAACCCAAACATGTGATTCATGAGCAGATTTAACATTCTCAGTCGTAGTAGTTAAAAACATCCATAAACTCTGACCAAAAATTCCCCAACAGAAAGTATCATTCTTGTCTCTGTACAGTTATTTTCCTGGATGTTGTTCTGATGCGTGTCCTTACCAGGAAGTTGAAGGTGAGCGGGTGACGTCATCCATCAGTGTTTGGGAACTGATGGTGGAGTCTGTTGTCAGGTAGCAGAGCGGGTGATTGTTCGTTTTTTCAAGCGCATGTGACACGAACAACAACAAAAAAACAGAGTACAAACTAATTAAAGGAAATGGGGAAGAGAAGTTGCAGAGTGAAGGGTGTGTCTGAAAGTGCAAGCTCTCAACCTCACTTCCTGTTGTGCTAGTGCAAAATCTTTAATAAAAATAAAACAAGTTTTATGCTAAGTTTTAAATTTTGATTAAGGTTTCTGCTTCCTGAACCCAAACCAGGAGATGGTTCTACAACAAAATGCCCCACTTGCTCATTGTCCTGCTTTCCATTCTTCTTTTGCAAACCCCAGGGCCAACAACTAATTCAGTCTGAAAGCAAAGAGCTCATGTTTGAAAACAGATGGACCAGTGAGGTCTTTAAGTATGATGGAGCTTTAGTATTAAGATATGTAAAAGTAAAAATAATAATCCTAAATGATGTTCAGGATTTGCCCAGAGATGCTAAAATGGGAGAAATATGACCTTTCTCTCTCTGCTACATTTTTGATTATGTGAGATTTTTGGGGGCATTCAGTCCAACTGAGAAACAAACAAACTAGTTTTCTCTTTTGCTCTTAGACAAAAGTTCTTTTATTTTTTGTTAATTTCTAAAATAAACTGTTTTGGGCGAGAGGTAAAGATGTCCTGGTCAAAATAAGTCAACGTTTTAATGTACGTTTGCCAGTTCGAGCCCCAACAGAGTTTTTAATCAAATGGTTGTACATTAAGATGTCAATTTTTTCATTTAGTCACAATAATTGCATCACTTTTGCACAGTACAGACTAAATGCAACATACTGGCATTTACAGCTTCATGGTATTAATCCAACACATAATTAGCTTTCATTGGATTCAAACAAATGATGTCGTTAAGTATCATTTCACACATTAGGCTTCTAACTTCCCTGACAATATTGGGTGTAATGCCTAATCACAGTTTCAGTTGCTGGACAAATAAAACGTCTTCTGAATGAAGCCTCGGTTTATTTCAGTTTAATCATGTTATTTTTTTTCCTCCAGAGGAGTAAACTCTGAATCAGATTCAACAGAGCAGCACTTTGTTCATTTTTCTGACTTGACAAAAACCTTAAACTTTACAAAGAAATCAAGGTGATCTGATGATGCATGTGTCACGTTTGTGTTTGACAGCTCAGTTGAGAAAAAAATGCATATTCCTTTGTGTATATCTGTCGAGAGGCGGACATATTCTGTTGTGGTCTCTGTCTGTAAACTTTCTCTTGTCTGACCCAAAACTTCTGATCTGCTCAAGATAATTTAATGAAACTTGATACTTGATATATGCATCATCACTAAACTGAGTGTAGTGTTTTCATCATACAGCTCCAAGATCAAGGTCATAAATCTAAGTCAAAGCAAGGCCTTTGCTTGTGCAGGCCATTGCTACAGATTGCTGCATAATAGTTTGTAAATGGGTTTATAACGTGCTGGATGTGGTGGTCTGTGACCACTGCTCTGGTACAAATGTTATCTTTGCACAGATCCAGGTAAAATCAACAAGTTACTTTGAATCTATTTCCATATTTCTGTCACATAACTGTTTGTTTTTGTGTATTCATGCTCTTTTATGTTTGTCTTCTTTATCTGCTTCGTCTTCGAGTCAGTCATTTATTTCAGCTTTTTACTGACAAAGCCTTTAGTCTTGGTAAAACAAAGTAAATCAAAAATGAGGATAAGGTGGCACAAAGAAGTATGGGAATTATTTTTTAGTAAAGGAAATAAGTCCCTGTGAGTTTTGTTTTGGTCTTGGTGTCTTATAGATTTTGGAACTGGGTGTTCAGTCATTGTCACTGTTGAGTTGAAGCAGCTGGAGAACACCAGCTTGGAGGTCAGAGGCTATGTGTGTTTCTATTTTGCTGTGTGTTTAGACTGTAACTTTTCAGACAAGGTCCAAGTACAGAGGGAACTAAGACTTATCTTGAACACATACGTCTGTTTTTTATCCAAAGCAGAACTTTGGAACTTGGAGGAATGCTCCTTTTCTCACAGCTTAAAATGGATCATCAATAGTTAACATGACTTCCAGCTTATTTGTGTGCAAGTTCACTCTTTACATAAACCATAAGCTTCAGTCAAACTTAACTAGACATTAAAGTTGGTCATTTAAAACTGTGAGTCTGAAATTAATTGTTTATTTCTAATTTTTTTATGAGCCATAAAGCCAAAGTCCACTGAAGAAGTAAAAGTGAAAAGAGTTAAATGCCACTGGATCATAATTTATTCTAACTAGACTAATAAATGTGTCATCAAGCTACATTTCTCTTTGTGGCTATGTATTTTATTTTGTTTTATTACAGCCAATAATTTGCTGCCCCTTTTTCACACATTGTTTCTATTTTTGTGTCTGAAGGCAAAATTAGTTTTAACTGTGACTGAAAAGTGCAGCAATAGGGACACAAGCACTAAATATATATTTATATAGTTATACATTTGATAAAACTCCTTTCACATGAGTAAAAACAGTGTCTGATTTGATTTCAGCTTCATATTCTTTACTGACGGTCTATCAGAGGAAAAGTTTCCAGCAGCATCATGAATGTGATGTTTTATTTTGGTTCTTGCTGCCACCTTCTCAGCAAAAACATCTGCTTTTGGTGGTTATTCTTCAAAAAAGAGGGGTGTAAATGCACTTTAATAGGTTGTCTTCACAAATATCTACCTGTATTTTTAATCTGAAAGTAGTAATGCCTGCTTCTTCTTTCTTAAACCACACAGGCAACACAAGAAACAGACTATTAGATACTGTCCTTAAAGGTAAACATATGTGACTCTGTTCAATGAACAAGTTAATGTTGTTACAAAAATACGACAGCAACCTTACAGAAAGCCAGGCATAGTTTAAGGAGGCATGGAGAATAATTTACCCGGCATGTAAGGGGTTGGATGTGGCATAAAAAAACTGCACAATGTTCCACTGAGGTAATGAATGCAGACTCAGGACCCACATGGCTAAGGCAGAATGAGGAAAGATGGGAAACGGCTGAGTTTAATGAGACAGGGTGCAGGTGTGAGCGGGCGTGGCAGGACTGAAGAGCAGAAGCTAACTGGGAAAAACACTCGTTGTTTATGCACAGAGGCAAGGAGTAAACTACCATTTTTTTGTTATCATTTCCATTACAGTATATTATCTACAACAATAGACATATTGCTAATTAATTTGCTTTTTATTTCACTGCTGATAAATAGAGCTACTCCTCCACCTTTTTTTTGTTTACGATTCATATAATATACTGGTAGGTCATATCCTTCAATGTAAACATTATTTATGTTTTCATCATTTAGCTATTTTCCGATAGTGCTATTCTTGTAAAGGTTTGATTGAATGTTTTTAAATATTCTGTTAACTTTGATATATTTGCATTTAAACTTCTACAATTAAAATGAACAATAGAGAGACCTCCATTTATTATTTTGATATCATTGAACTGTTTTTCTTTGTAATATTTACTTTCTTTTTTAGCTGGAAATAATTAGTTTTCAATTTCCTCTTTAACGTTATATATTTTAGAGTCTGATTCATCATACATCTTCATGATTTGGTGTATTTGTTCATCAGACTATTTATTTTGTTGATATTAATGTGAACTATTTCATAATTGTGATTATTTATTTCCTTAATCTCATCTAGAACTTTTCCAAGTCCTTCAATTCTTTTATTATTTTAGATTGTGAACCTTCCTGCACTTTAATCCATATTTCCCATTTCTCGTCCATGTCGATACTATTTTTTCTGTTTGTTTTTTTTTAACATTCTTGCTTCACGTGCAATAAGACCATTTCTCTTTGTTAAATGTTCATTTATGTAAACTTTTGTTCCCTTTAATTCTTTTGCCTGCATGATTATTTTATTTCTTACTTTTCTGCTGATGAATCTGACAACAATTACCAGCTTGAATTTTTCAGATTTGCTTGGCAGTGTGTGACACATAGAAATGTCCTCATGATAAATGTCAATCTCTCTGTCCTGCAGAAATGATACCACTTGCTCTTCCAAGGTCCTCAACTCTTGTGGTGATGAGTCCTCAGTTACGGTATTTCCGCATTTGCAGCAACTTTTGCATAAGATCGATTTTTAATTTCCAATATAGTTATTACCAGGTTTTCTTGTCTTGAATTATGTTCTAGGTCATCAATCTTTTGCTCTAGTTCCACTTTTTTTTTTTTTTTATCCTTTAGACTTATTTGCAATTTCATTTGTCTGATCTCATCAAATAATCCCATAAGGAATTCTTGCTGGGATGTCAGCTTCACAAGTTCAGAACTCATGAAGCTGAGGGATTTTTTAAATTTCATCCATATCTTCTAAGTTTTGTTCAATCAGATCTTGTTTATCCATGTACTTACCACATTTACTTTTTTACTTATTTACTTATTTATATACACATTCATATATATACACATTCATATTTTACTTACCACATTTACTTATTTATTTTACACGTATTATGTGTTTTGTCATATATGTATGTTCCCATACAATTGATCTCTGCTTTTAAACCATCACATGTGAGGCACACCCAAGTTGAGCAGTGGGCAGCTATTTAGCAGCCCAGTTAGAAAGGTGTTTTGCTCACCAAGAAATGTGGACAAGGTGAGGAATCAAATGTACGACTTTCAGATTCCAAGTTGGCTGTCGTACCACTCCACAGCCTCTAAGGTTTTGGCGACAATCCTGCTCCTTTACTCTTTTAGCTTTATTAGCTACTGTGTTCATTATTTCAGCCCTCAGCATTCACAATGTGTTCATAGTAATATAAGAAAGTGTAATGTTTAGTTACATTTTAGATTTCTTTCGTTTCAGTCACAGATTTGTTTATCCACTAGCAGCTTTGAAAGAAGATTAAAAGATACATGAGAACATACAGCCAAATCAATAAAAAATGAACTGTATAGGTACAGTTCTGTACACCTTTCTAAAAAGTATGTAATAAAAAAACTCAAAGTTCTTTACAACACAATCTGCATCCTCATTTACCTCTACACACATTAATATATAACTACTACACACATTCATACATCAATCTACTACACACACATTTTTTTTTTTTTTTTTAGAATTTATTTATTCATTCATTTAAAAAGACTAAACATTTACAAAAGAAAATAAAGAAAACCAATACAATGAAATGAAAGGTAGCAGAGAGAAGAAAAAAATTCTTATAATATCTGCCCCTTTTTTTTC
>JARVGV010000002.1:10494931-10507984 GCA_031762435.1 Hypsolebias longignatus
CACTCGAGTAGTATGGCATGCCGTTGTGTCATGTAATAGGTAAAAGTGGCTATTAATGACACAATCGGCTTGCTATATTAGCCTGCCACCTTCATCCATCTTGCCTGGAGCAACCATCAAATCAGCTTCATTACGCTGCGCCGTCCTGGTGAAATGCAGCTAATTTGACCATTGAAGTGCATTTATTAAGTAAAAGTTCAACTGAGACACCTTTGTTAGACTAAAACACACCTTCTTTATAATTTCGAGCAAACAAATAATTGTTAAGTGTTAATCTAGTTAAATTCTTGTTAAAGTCCTCCTGTGCATGCTCCCTTGGCCACCATTTGGCATCCAATCAACTTTTGGCACAACACCGCGCTACGTTTGCTGACTTTGGCCCAAATGGCCGGGTTGTCAGCGGTGACGCATAATGTGCGGCTGTGGATCAGTGGTTAGAGCAGTTGCCCTTCAATGAGAGAGCTGGGGGTTTGATTCCACCAGCATGCAGTCACATGTTGAAATGTCTCTGGGTAAGACACTGAACCCCTCATTGCTTCTGATGTGTGGCCTATCAGTGTATGAATGCGATGTGAAGCACTGATTGGTCTCTGTAGCAGGATTTATTTAGATTAGCTTTGTAAATGAGGGCACAGACTGTGTTGTAAACTATGCAAGTACAGTCCATTTACTTTGAAAATGAGGGACAATAAATATTGAGCAGATCACCAGCTCAGTCAGTAATGAGCTAATCCCAAAGTAACATTTATTTTTAGATGTTTTCTTTTTAATCCTCTGTGTAGAATAAATGTCTACTGTACTTTAAGTTAGTATCAGAAAATATGACTTGCTTTTCAACAAATACTTTTTTTTTGGTCCTTTTCAGATCATTGATGATGAGGACACACAATTCATGACCAACTGTCTTCCTGCAGTGACTGAGAGCACGCCTCGCAGGAGAACCAGGATTCAGGTCCTTTGGACCGCACCACCCAGTGGTACTGGCTGTGTTATACTCAAGTGAGTATTGTTTTTTGGTCTAATAGAGAGCTTACTATAGTTTTTGGTAGTAATACATACCTGGTACTTGCTAACTAGCTTACATACCAATTTATACTGTATACCAAGTGCATTCCTGTTACTAATTAGGTACATTTTAGATACTATTACCTGACTACATTATGTATTACTACAATATTTTCCAGCATGCTGCCATACATGACATGCATAGCAGTCAGCTTGCAGATTCAATAACTGACAAATACTGTACATCATAGACTGTTTACCTTATATTTTTGGGTGTAACTGGGACCTTGAGTACATAATTTTGTTCCACCTCATGTAGCACATGTGATGCGAATGACAATAAAGAACCTTGAATCATCATTTTGAAGGCAGGACAACAAAAAAGATAAACAATGGCTAAACAGTTGTGGCAGTTTTGTTTATTTTTAAACTTCAAATCATAAAAAACATCTGTACGTAAGAACCAAAAAAAGTGTTCACTGTTCTTTGACAGGAACATGTAATATTTCTGCAACAGCAGGAGCATCTCACACATTTCAGGTTATATTTTGCTTGTGAAAAGCGAGGTGATTCTGGTGTTCTACTATAATAAACTAGAGACGTTTATTATTTGCTGAAAGGCGGCAACAGTGAGAACGTCGACTCCAGGTGTTTCTCTAGAATCCACAGAGGATTTCGTAAAGGGGCCAACCTCACAACATACAAAGACAGGTGATCTTTACTGGGAGCAATTTGTGTTTGAAAGCAGGTGTGACTCTAAACTCTGTGGGATTTCATGACTGGCATCTGAATGTGTGACCTTACTTTCTGTGTTAAATGGCAGCAAGCACTCAAGGGAGAAACCCTTTGAAACGTCACAACACTTAAGATCAGAGAACTGGTTTTGTTTCATCTTTGTGAAGATTGGAGTTTTAATTGTTCGGTGTTGGGGTTGGATTTAAATAGTTTTAAAGGTCGTTGCTTGTCTGGGCCATAGATGCTGTATAATAATTTGTTGACATGCGTATAATATATTGTATGCGGTACTCTTGCTATGACTAGGTGTCACGGTATTCCATCCTGAACCCAGCAATGAAGCCAACACAGAGAGGTTAGAGAAAACCAAAAACTTTATCAAACAAAAGCAAAAACTGGCAAAAGTTGCAGCAATAAGGGAGTCATTAACAGGCATGGAGGAGAGCTGGACAGTATATGAAATAATCAAGGCTCCAACGATTTCTACACTTGACGCAGAGAATTTATGTTGGCTGAGGCTGAGAAGACGATGAGGATCAGCTTGAAAGAAACGGGGTGCAGATGAGACAGGGCATGGCAGAACCAAGGAGCAGGAGATAAACTGAAGAAAATTAAACTGATAACACGGGAAAACACAAAGACGGATCAGATGAAAACACAAGCAACCGAACTAAAACACAATAATCCCTAAAACTTAATAACCAAAAGGGAAATGATTCTAAACCGTAAGCACAAAAAGGGTAAAATGTAACCAAAAACAGATAACGACTAGGAGTAGGTCTGATTGACAAAACATCACTTTAACTTAGTATAATTTCCTAAAACCTTAAATGTTCTGAGGGAATTCCGTTTAACCTACTTTCTCCTTAAAATTTGTCCCCGTCACAGAGCGAAAATGAGGAATTGGAAATCTGTCCACCCATGAATGTTGTGAGCATTATAGTTGAACAATAAGTGAAGTATAGACTTCCATTTTGGTGTGTGGGTGCATTTAGGCGTAAGAAATGTTCCTTTTGAAAGTTGGGTTGCCAGGTCATAATCCGAGATGGATGCTGCCCTATTTATTGTATGCACATTTTGCAAGCTGGAGACTTGCTGAACTCTGTGTTTAGCTCCTGGACGGTCATGATGAACACAATTCTTTTCAATGTCATTCTTTTAAAAAATAGCCACAGGCTTTCTTGGAAGTTACTTAAATGGTTGGTTAGAGGAACAAAAAGAGCAAGAAGAAAGACAAAAATATCAAACCGACAATTATCTGGTTTGTTTGCACACTAAAATTGCAGAAATCACTATTAACCCTCGATGAAGTTTGATTTAGGGTTTTGTTTGAACACAGATAAATGATAAACATGCGCCGCAACAAGGGATGGCAATGTGTGGCTTTGAGCCAGTTTAGACAGAAAGGAAAACAAATGATAAACAGGTGATAACTCAAAGAAAATACAAAGTATGTTTGCCGCACCCCCGTCCTGTTCTCTCCACGGTTTTTCCTCTTCTTTCATTTCAGTCTCCTCATCTGACTACCCGAAGGGAATAACCTGGCTGACATGCATCTCTTCCTCCGCTGAGCGAGATGCTCTAACTTGCCCTTACCTCCACGGTAGACTCACAGCTGTTGCTTTTAATTTATCTGCTGCCGCTGGATGACAGATGGCACGTAGCCATCCTAGTAATTGCTAGTTCAATAAATCCAGCCCTGTGTAGTGGAACATCTGCTATGCAAATGCATCTCGTATTACTGTCACATTTGTCAGTGGCAGGACCGAATTACCTCATCCATTGTCTGAGCAGCTCAGTCTCACTTTGTCATGTTTCTCAATGTCTCATGTTGGGACTTGATTGTCACTCTTGTCTTGTTTTTAATTGACACAGTGTTAACACGCTAATTTATGTGAGGTAGGAGATGCTTCACAACTGTTTGCCTTGAAAAAAACAACTTTTTGAGCTGCAGGTTTTATGCAAACAACAGTTTAAAGGAAAGATAAGGGAAAACTCAAACCGTAAATGCATTTTTAAACAATTTGCCTTCCTCTTATCCCCATTTTTGTCCACCATCGCAGAGCGGAGAGGGGGAATTGGAAATACCCTTCATCCCTCGGTGCATACTGTGAGCATGGTGACTTGAAACATAGGCGAGGCACCAACTTCCATTTTGGTGTGTGGCTGCATCTTGGTGTATGAAAGATGTTTTTTTTTTTTAATCCAGGAATGTATACAGGAATTTAAGTTCTGTCACCACAATGGATTTCCATCATTTTTAATGTGGCCAGGATGGAAAGATGGTGAAAAGAAGGGGTGTTGATGCTTGAGTAATTGCAAGGTGTAGAACAAAATTTTGGCCCAAACATTTTTATTTGCTTTAATCCTTGTGTGTATGTGTAAACCTTATGAGGTGGATAACTTGAAAAATGAGCAACATGCAAACTTCCATTTTAACACGTGACTGCATCAGCGTTAGAAAGATCCCTACCAAAAACTGAGTTGCCATGCCAAAATCCAAGATGGCCGCCACCCTAATTAATGGTGGAAACTATATATTCCAGGACTATATAAACTATATATTTCCAGGTCTCTCTTGTAAATGAGTCCTCGAGGCTCAATGAGATTAACCTGCCTAAATAAAGGTTGAATGAATATTGCTTTTAAATACAATGTTTTTCAGACTATAAGGCACACTTAAAATCCTTTAATTTTCTCAAAAATCAACAGGGACCCTTATGTATTACCCGGTAATTCTGGTTGTGCTTACTGACCTCAAACTGATTTTTTGTGGTTATTGTGAATGAGTTGAATAAAATTTGACTTATTTGACCGTTTTGTTTCGCTTAATGCGCCTTATAATCCGGTGCACCTGGGTTGGCCCTTGGGTGGCTAAAGATTAATTTATGGGGGACAAGGCCATCATTGGCCACCCCTGGCTCTGCATCTGGTGCTGGATAAAACTGCTCCCTCTGCTCACTCTGCACCGCCTCAGAAAAGCCAAAGAATAGCAAAACGTCTGCCTCTCTTCTTCTCCACAGTGTAACTCCTACCCAGTTGAATATCTTGCAACAAAATCATTAAGGTGAACTGGTACTTGCATTTCCTGTTCAATTTCAGTCCAGGAAAACACTTGTTTCAAGAACACCAAACGTTCACTATTCAAATCCCTCAGCGACGAGGGACATCGACGTACTGCGTGTCCACAATATGTTTCACTCCAGCTCTATTGCTGTGCGTTGTTATTAAAGGATGTCAAACATACATCAGACTATTTGAAGTTGGAAGTCTTCCAATACTTTCTGTCTCCATTGGACTCCTCGTCTTATTGAAGATAGCCTCTTAGATTGAACGTTGAATGTCTCTAAACTCCTGCTACATCAAATATTAAACTGTCCAAGAACACTGTAAAGGGATTTACAGGATCAGTTAGAGGAGTTGACATTAAATGATGTATTAAGATTCTTTGTCCAGAAACACAGCAGGGGAATTCAGAATCTTCTTTAAACTTTAAAGTTTGCTTGCTAAGAGTTAGATCAGATTTATTTTTATCTTTCTCCTGTCTGATCTGCAGCTGGTTTGTTTACCCAAACCTAAAGGACAGAAGCAGGAAGGATCAGTTGAATCTGCTGCTTGAATCTGTGGGACTACAAAGAAAGGGTCAAATATAAATGGCTTTTGATTCCTTCTGTTATTGATCACCTCAGATTAGTTTTACTGGCAATAATACAAAGTACCGTACATAAAATCAAAGGTTTTTGCATTTCAGTGCACAGATTTAAAACTTTTCGGACCGTGCGCTGGCCAGGTGCACCCCCACCTTCCTCCACTGCGTGCACGTACCTCAGTCACTTCCATTTGCTTGTTGGTCTGTGCTGTTGGCAAAATACTGTATCTTAGAAACTACTGTATAGAATGTAATGACATGCTCAGAATTCAATCATTTGATGTGCTTTTATAAAGGATTAACTTTTGGAGTGGATCTGTTTCATGGGCATCATATAACTAGTTGGCTAGTAAACATAAAAATGGCTATAAGTAAGTCATTTTTCAGATATCGAGCTAAAAGTTGGTGTGGTTGTAGCTGAGTCATTCACAGCACATTCTTTGAAAACTAGAATTGAACACCCAGTTAAATACTAGAACACCCAGAAAGCTGGTTCTGGAAATGTGCCGCTCAGGGCGGCTGCATGTTGGAGTAGCTCTGTTAAGCTCTGTTAAGTTATTGATTTTGAAAACTTTGAAAACTTTTAATTCCTCTTTTTATGGATGTAAATGGCTTTTTTCGGGTGATTATTTACTCTGGCATCGTATGCTGTGTAGCTGGAAGGATTTTCACTAGAGCCGTTTTTCTTTTGGACATTTAGCATGCGTAACCATGGCAACAAGGTGTTAAAAAAAAAAAAAACAGGAACAGCTGATTAACATCTCAAAAGTTCAAATACTTCAACTTGAGCCCCACATCCCAAATGAGTTGAAAAAGAGGCACCGTGGATGAATTCCCGTCGACCTGGTGGCGGTGTTGCAGTACCTGACCACCGAGATCCTGGAGCTGGTGGGAAACTCTGCTTGTGACAACGGGAGGACCGGGATCATCCCCTGGCACCTTCAACTGTCTGTCCATGACGATGAGGAGCTCGGCAGACTGCTGGGAGGAGTGATCATCGCTCACGGAGGAATTCTGCCCGGCATTCGGGCAGTCCTTCTGCCCAGGAGGACCAAGAGGCTTGATGGATCTGACAACAAGCCGGATCCGTGTGGATGGATCTGTATCTGTGGCTGGATTCTTCGTCTGTGCTGCAGGAAATCCTTCCTGCCCACAGTTATCAACATCTATAAAAACTCTTGAATGAAACCAGGATGATGAGCTATGACAACACTTAACTTCCCTTTGAGATTAATAAAGTATTTTTGAATTGAACTAAATGATTATGTGAGATATTTGCTTAAAACTTTGGCGTGTTGTCTTCTTTTCATGGATTGGCACTTTGAACTTAGAGTTAGTTACTCTTATTTTTGAACAGGACCAAAGTTAAAGCTTTACATTTTGTAGATGTATTTATTCTGATGTTGAATATTTTTTATTGATACACTTTGGATTAAATATCTTCGTTAGCTTTCTTTATATTAATGAAATTACAATACAAGGTCAAGTAATTATTTATTTTTCCTCAACTTGATCTAAAAAAAGCAGTTATGACAGACTACACATTACTTTCTTTATTTTTATTATTGTTTCTTAATGCCAGAAATTTGGACTTTAGTAAAATGATTGTTTTGAAGCATGACTGATTAAAAAAAAAAAAAAAAATTAAACAAATAATTCAACAATATACAAATATAATGCTCTAAAATATGTGATTTTACAACATTTACCAGGGGGGTTGCACGTTTTAAATTTAAGTAGCTAAGAGACACACATACAGGCAACTACATGATCACCCACCTGTCATGACAGTGAATTATAATAAGTGTCACAATAAGAATTATTGTCTAATTAACACATTTTTGGGGGGTGTTGAAAGCGAAAAATCAGAAACAGCAGCCAGGCAGATTCTTTTTTTAATTCATCCTCATGCCTCAGCTGACAGAAATAGTTGGCACTTTTGTGTAGATCTGAACGTTACACAGAAAAAAAATCAGTTTGATTACATTTCTGATTTTTGTAGAAACCGTCAAACCTTCTTATCACTGCAGACACGGTGACTCGCTGCCAAATTTCCCCTCCGTTCTGCAAATGCAAGGCTTCATCCAGCATCAACTCAGGCATGTGATGAGAAGTATTTTCAGCAGCAAGCTGTTTTATATTTATGTCTTTGTTTGTCGAGAGCGAGGCGTTTGTATAAGCGCGTTCCTGGAGCTGTGACGGTGTGTGTGTACATAAACGTTCGACTGTGTCTGGAAAAGTTTCTCTTCGTGTTAAAAAGCTTTTCCCACCTTCATTCAAGGAGCTCCTTTTTCTGACGAGTTTTACTCAAATCTGTTCTTTAATCTCAAACTCCTGAAAAGTTTTGTGAGAAAGTGATTCCCACCCAGAGCTAAAATAGTCAGAGATGAGTAGAAAGATGGCAAGGAAAGATATTTTTCAATCTGTTATTTTTTTTTCTGTCCCAGTGATCGCTATCAAGTTTTGTACTTAGGTTTCTCCCCTCACTTTATCCCTGCCCTCCGGCTGTCTGTTCATCACATTTTCACCTCACATCGACCTCCCGCTCATTTTTCTCCATCTGTATTCCGATGCTGAGTCCATGGATGAGTAGGACGAGAAAAAGCCACCGTGCAGTGACAACAGGAACCTGTCAGTTGTTTAAATTGTTGCACTGATGCATTTGAACTCTTCTGTCGTAACGCAATCAGAGGCATGTTTTTTTTATTGATCACAAGGCAAGGTTATTTGTTGCATGCCCCAGGTTTTAAAAGCACAGCTGATTTATCGTTGGAGCTCACAGAATACTAAACACAGACACCCATTTTGACCGAAATGGGTTTTGCTGCTTTTGTCAGTTGAGAAGAATGATGGTCTTGAGGAGTGGCTGTCACTTTAAACTGTTTGCAGAGTTTGTGCTTCAGATTAAACATTTCAAGCCCTGCTCACCCTGCCTGACAGGTTAGAAGTAATCTGGTTTCAGAGTGGTTGGTACCAAGTTCTGGTTTGAAACCAGGTTGATCCATGAAAGGCATCCCATGTAAAACAGTAACCAAATATTTTGTTTTGTTTTGTGCATTGCTGTTGGTTTGCTCATACACTTGCTCAATTATCTGTAATTGATGGAAGATTCTTAGACTACAAGCATGTCTTAAAGACATACAGACCTGGATGGCCCTAAATTTTCTGCTTTTGAACACAGACAAGACTGAGGTTTTAGCTTTTGGACCTGAGCATCAAAGGAATTAATTTTTCAGTCTTTCACCCTCCTTGGATGGCATTAATCTGGCCTCCAGCTCTAATGTTAAAAATCTCGATGTTATTTTTGATCAGGACATTTCTTTCATCCCCCACATTAAAAATGTTACTAGAACCGCAACTGGTTCATGCATTTATCACATCTAGATTGGACTATCGCAATGGTTTATCTGGGTGTCCACATACGTCTTTAAAAAGTCTTCAGTTGATCCAAAATTCTGCTGCCAGAGTCTTAACTGGAGTTAGTAGGAGAGATCATATCTCCCCAGTTTTAGCTTCTCTCCATTGGTTCCCTGTCAAGTCCAGAATTGAATTCAAAATCTTACTTCTAATCTACAAAGCTCTCAACAACCTAGCTCCATCTTATTTGAGATCTTGTTCCATATTTTCCCAACAGAGCACAGGCTTACTTGCAGTTCCTAGAGTTTCCAAAAGCAGAATGGGAGGAAGATCTTTCAGTTATCAGACTCCTCTCTTGTGGAACCAGCTTCCAGTTTCTGTCCATAAGGCTGACACATTGTCCAGTTTCAAGACTGGGCTTAAAACTTTCCTTTAGTTAGGGTTGGCTTGTTATACTACGAGGACAAATTGACCTCATTTCCTTAAATGAACCGTTAAAACTGAATAGTTTTCATTTTATACTATTTCTATCTTAACATGTGATTCTTGACCTGCCATTGTGTATCTGTTCCTACCAAACCCAGCCGGTCGAAACAGATGACCGCTTGTCCTGAGCCTGCATCTGCTAAAGGTTTCTTCCTCATGAGGGAGTTTTTCCTTTCCACTGTTGCCTTCATGCTTGCTCAAGGTGATAGTTATGTTATGGCGTTAAACTCAAATCAGTCTGCTCCTCAGATAAAGTGTTAAATTATTATTTTTATATATATGAATGTTTCTATTCAGTGCCCTGAGACGACTTCTGTTGTGACTTGGCGCTATATAAATAAACTGAATCGAATAGATATGAAAGGTCACAGATGTTTTTCACTTAATAATGTCAGATGTATATGAACCTTGTGTGATGTTAGAGCTGCTTTGTCTGGACAGAGTGGAGCTGCAGAAGGATGGAGCCTTTCACCAGATAAGCTCAAGGCCCTAAGCTGGAGAGCAAGAGTTGTCTGACCTCACCTTTGTCTGATACCTATAAACAAAAGACACTTCTATATACTGCCTGTGAGCAGACTTGGAGACAAAGCGACGTGTCAGCATCTTGATGCTTGTTATTTCAACGCTGCTCCATCTTGCAAGATTAAACTTGGGAAGAAAATATCTTCTCTCCTGTGTACAGTATTTATTTAATGAGCTATTATGGATAATTAATTTATCCAACAGTAATATTTTGTCTAATTTTATGATTATAGTCTAAGTTCAGCATGAATGTTTTGAAGTGTCAAAGGGTCAAGAGCTACTTTTATTTTCTTAACAAATAAAAGGCTTAGCATTCTTTGAAGGAATGCATATTACCCACCACCTTTCATGACATATTTAAATCAAAATGGCCACCACAGCTACACCTTGCAAGAAGCTTCAATGGTCTGAAATGTGTTGAGGATGACTTTGAGCTGCTACCAAATATTTACTTCATTATTGTAGTTTTAAATGTGTTTGTCATTTCATGTTGACAAAAGTAAATGTAGATTAGATTTCCTTGTTGATTTGTGTTGACCCCAAGCATCACTCATTTGCAAATGCACATCAACTTTCCAGTGATTTATGAGCTAATTTGCTAACTGTCAGTGGTGAATGTAATGGTCAAAGTTTTAGTTATGTTATGCATTGTGGGTGACTCAAGTACTACCACACCGGATAGCTCAATAACTGTACAAATATCCAAGCCATTCTTGTGTTTGCTAGTCACTTAACTGTGACAAACATCCTGAACTAGACTGACTCCAAAGTTTCTCAGCTCTAGATGCTCATCAAATAGTTGTTTTCTGAAAGTTCAAGTCAACTTTGTTGACTGTGTGAGAAACATTTCGTCCCCCATCCAGAGGACTTCCTCAGTCTACAGCTTGCCAACCAAATCCGTCCCATAGGTAGCCTTCGCTGCTGTTTCAAGCCAACCTCCTGTCGGAATCTCATAAATTGGCTTTTAACGTGCAAAACACACACATCCAAAACAATCACCATTTTTTCATTCAACTTTTATTTAAACAGGTTAGTCCCATTGAGCCACGGGGACTCATTTACGAGAGACCTGAATGTTTTCAGGTACAACAATCAGAGGTTTTTGGCAAGATGGCCACTTGCTACTCACATAAACAGTATGAGGACAACCAAGGCCAAAGTGGTTCAGAAAAAAATTTGTAAGCTCAAACAAGGTAGATGACGACGAAAAATGTAAAAAAAAAAATAAAAAAATCCCCCATCCAGAGGACTTCTTCTGTTGGTTGCTCCTACTATCATCTTTAGAGTGCTGGGAAAAACATCTTGAATCATCTTCTAATCCACCAGAGTTCACATGAAAACAAGTCAGACAATTTGGTTACAATGTGTTACACAAGAATTATGATTAACTTGAAACACTTGGAGAGCACACGCCTCCACCACGACCCTAGGGTCACTCACGCATGTAATTCATGCACAGACAAGAACCCCTTTTTAAAAAAATCCAGATCACCACCAAAAGAAAAAATGAAAATTGTTCTTGTGACAACCTCAACATTTCCTGAACATCTGTTCATATATTTTTGAGTAATCTTGTGTGCAGACAGACAAATGCTCCTGAAAACACAACATCTTTGCTGGAGGTAATAAGAAACCAGAACTGAGGGAAAAACTACACAGGGCCTCAGAGAAAAAGCCATGGCAGGTTGGAAACAATAAAAAACAAATATTTGTAAGTATTACTTTGACATAGTTGCAGAGCTGCCATGAACAATAACTTGTTTTCAAAACTAATATCCTGCAAAAGCCAAGAAGTCATTCTGGGGTAGATAAAACTTGTAGTGAGGAAGCATTTATTGGAAATGTCACCGTTGAAAATGTTCAAAGTAAAAACTTTGCAATAACAATTTCAGCGGAAAATGTCACAACGCATATTCAGAAGTTAATATTTCTTGCAGACATTCTAGATACAAATACAGAAACAGTTTTAACTCCAAAACTTTTTTCAAAGTAAGACTAATACCTGTGCAGCAATGGAGATAATACATCAATCAACCTTTGACCTCTTCAGTACCTGACTGTAGTATGAATTGGTTCCTCCTGCACATCTTAAACACTTAAATCAGGTTATCAGAAATGAATAAACTCATGAAACAACCCACATTTTAAACGTGAAGAGGAACTGAAATATAAGAACCTCAGAGACCAGAACATAAATCATTTATACTGCTTCAGAGTCAAACTTACATTTACAGTTTTGGTGATAAAATGGACCACCAGCATTTTTAAGTAAATGAGAAAATTAGTTTAAAAATGATTAGGAGCAGCTCAACAATGCTAATTATATTTCACTTGTGTTTTTCAATTTCATGCCCAAGCAGTCAAGCCATGTTGCAGATTATACTGCAGCGTTCAGCCTGGATGAGATTTATAGGAGCAATATAACCGATAACTCCTTCCTAATGTCGCCACTCCCTCCTCTGTCTCCACAGTCAGTGTTTTCGGCTCACTTCCATTTGCTTTTATTTCCCTCTACTGTATGAGGTGGACTACTTTCATAAAAACTTCAGCTTTATGTTTATTTCTCAAGAGGTTGACAGGATCCAGCGCTTTAGTGGCCCTCAGAGACAGAGAGCATCAGTTTGTCTTAATGCCCACCTGAGCCATAATCCTATTCTTCAGTGCTTTGGTTTTAGTTTGAATTAAAGCTGCACTTGGGCCACTTCAGTAGCCTGAAAACATCTGTAGGAAAAAAAAGTACATTTGTGTCATATAAGACAAAATAATTTTCTTTTAAAACTGACATTCTCTAGTAATGCAGCTTAATTCATCGTCTTCAGTTTGATTATTTTTAACAAACACATTTTCAGTTTTCATTATTTTAATATTTTGGATTAACTGTGGTTTAGGGAAAACTTCAATAAGATTTGTGTCAATTAAATAGTATTTTTTTCCCTACTTTTGTTTTTGGTTTGATGTAAATGCATTAAATGGGACACTATTTTAAGGACAGAAATTTTTATACAGTATTTTGGCCAGAAAAGGAATAAGCGGGTAACGATTACTGATGGAAGGAGATAAACTGTTGTGTGGGATGTAAATTAATCTATTTATGCCAAATGATAAAGATAAACTTTAACTGGAAAAATCAGTGGGACCAACTTCCATTTTAGTCTGTGGCTACATCTAGACGTAAGAAAGATTCTTTTCAGAAATTGGGTTGCCAGGTCGAAATCAAAGAAGGCTAGTGTGTGTGTGTGTGTGTGTGTGTGTGTGTGTGTGTGTGTGTGTGTGTGTGTGTGTGTGTGTGTGTGTGTGTG
>JARVGV010000002.1:10513996-10535911 GCA_031762435.1 Hypsolebias longignatus
TCTACCGTACTATACTATACTGCTATACTGCACTATACTATGCTATACTGTACTAGTCAATCTTTATGTGTGCAGGTTAGTCCCATTGAGCCTCGGGGACTCTTTTACAAGAAAAACTATGCTATACTATAAATTCAGTACAATTCAGTTTATTTATATAGCGCCAAGTCACAACAGAAGTCGTCTCAAGGCACTGAACAGAAACACTCATATATAAAAAATAATAATTTAACATTATTTATCTGAGGAGCAGACTGCTTTGAATTTAACTCCATTACATAACTCTCATCTTAAGCAAACAAGAAGGCGACAGTGGAAAGGAAAAACTCCCTCATGAGTAAAAAACCTTTATAGAACCAGGCTCAGCACAAGCGGCCATCTACTTTGACCAGCTGGGTTTGAGAGGAACAGTAAACAATGACAGATACACACAAACAATCTATACTGTACTATACTAAATTATACTATACTGTACTACACTGTACTGTACTACACTATACTGTACTATACTGTACTGTACTATTAGAATTTTTCTTTTATTGTGTTCAAATGTGTGCCATTTTAACATGTCTTTTGTTTGTTGATGTGCATTCTGCATTTATTTATAGTATGCATAATATTTAGATCAATATAATATACAGGTATTAGGCTGCAGCTGTTTGAGACTACATGATGACTCAAAATTATGATAGATTGAAAAAAAAAACATTTTTCATTTTTATTTATTTATTTATTGCAGTTGCATCAACCAAGCAACCAGTGAGCCATGTGGCCACATTCTGAGCTTCCAGTATCTGGGAATCAAGGCCATACATGCTTTGAGAGGAAAAACTGCATTGAACTTGTTGAAATATCTAAAATGGCCCCAGTAAATTGAGGGGAATGGTAGCAGTAAAGGGCTGCTTTTATTAAAGCCTTTTATTGAAAATAAAAATAATATTCTGCTGTTATTTAGTCACCCACATAGGAGCACATTTAGTTTCAATTGTGCCTTTTCCTTTGTCCGTGTACTCAAAAACCACACTGGCTGTGTTAGCATATACAGTAAAAGGTTTTAGTCATTTAATTAATTAATTTATTTTTTATTTTTTTTGTGAGTCAGCGCTGATTTATATGAAAAAACTGCTTTGATCGAAGTTTTTCTCTACATGGACCAATCCTAATTAACATGCCATACAAATACTGCCCATATGCCATGGTTTGACAGTGATATGCAGAACTTGGATCTCTCTGGTCCTCCTCATTCTGACACACTCGCTCTGTTTCTGTTGGCTCTGAAGGCTGTGTGTTGACCATGTGTGAGGGAACAATAGAGCTGTTAGTGGACTGCCAGTGCAGTGTGTGCATGTCAGGTTAGGTTTGAGCTGCTGTGTGGAGACTTGACGGGGTGACGGACAGCTCTAAGTATTCTTTTGGCTGTCTCTGGGGCTAATAACTACCTAAAGATGATGAAGACTTCAGAAATCAGACACCTTCATGTGCTCAGCTGGAATGGAAGATTTTAGGCTGCAGGATAAAGCTGCGCTGATGTTAAGCTGCTGAGTGGTTGGACTTCCAAATTTGTCTTTAATATATGAACTGATAAGACATTTTGCCATCCAGAGAGATATTAAGATACATTCATTAATGTATAAGACAATTCTATAGATTTTATTTTACATTTGTGAATACACAAATCATAATGTGGCTTCTTAAAGGTGAGAATCACATTTTTTATAGGAAAAACTGAGCTAAAAAAACTAAAAGGTGAAAGAACCTGAATACTGGTGAGATTTCAAAGGAACAAAATAGTAACTAGCTGCTAAAATAGTCAAACACTAGCTAAAAAGCTAAATGTAGTAAAATGGCTAGCTAAAAAAAGAGTACGTAGCTAAAAAGACAATGTATTAGAAGACTAGCTTGAAGCTAAAAATATAAAGTGAAGCTTAAAGATAAAAGTAGCAAAAAGGTAGCTGAATGCTACTGTTTCGCAGAACATTAGCTAAAAGGTGCAAGGTGACTTGTCATTCACATCACATGTGGTACATGAGGTTGAACAAAATTATGTACTCAAGGTCACAGGTGCACCCAAAAAATAGCAAAAATACAAACTCTGAAAAAGAAATGGTATGTAAGGATCTAAGAGTTGCAAAACATTCAATATACGTACATGTATAAAATTTGCAAACCACAAGCTGAAAGCTAAAATTAGAACAAAGGCAGTTAAATGCATGAAGGCTCAATTAGAAGCTAAAAACTGCAAAGCGCTGGGTAAAAACTAAAAACTAAAATCAGTAAAAGGCTAACTTAAAGCTAAAAGCAGCATCAGAAGACAAAAACAGTTAACTGAAGTAAATTACAAAAAAAAAAAAAAAATCAACTATTTTTTGAAAGAACTGAAAGGATCTACATGTACTGTATTTTGAAAACTGTAATTTATTTACATAAAAATTTTAGTTTTTTTTCCCAAATATAAAAGTTGCAAATACCAAAATTCATAGCACCCATCTCACTAATGAGCTGACTGTGCTACTTTAGCCTTTCATATATCAATACAAACTGTGCAAAAGTATTTAGTTTGCAAGAAGACGTGAAAAAATAAAGCCTGTAAAACAAATGTGTAAATGCTGAATCAACATTTACTCAATGAAGCTTCAGCTTGGCAGCTGATGTGTCTTTCAGTTTTGTCTCAGGAGGATGGCGAAGACATTTATATAACTTGATTCATGAAAGGGTTTCTGCATCGGCAGGTCCCTATGTTATCAACTTTTGAAGAAGACTTCGGCAGCAGTTTCGGCCATGGCAAAACTTCCGAGTCTGTGTGAAGGTTTGATTCATGCTACGAGTACTCAAAATCAGCTGATTACGAGTTAACCATAAGATGGAAGCGATTTGCGAGTCAACCTTGAAGATGCCTCATAGCACGGATCAGTGGAATGCTCATAAATTTGGCCATTTTGTATCTGGAAAGCACCAGCAGGACTCAAGGCTGACAAGAAAAAACAGTCTGCCTGAAGAAAATCAACAATTGTGGCTTAGCTGAATCTGACACCCCCGTTTGGCCTCGGATGTGGGCCGACTATGAAATTTCTCCTGGGACATGAGCAAACTAAGGAAAAAGCATTGTCTATTGCAACCCAACCCCCACCCCGAGAGCTTCAGCTCAGGCTTAGCAGAACTGCTGACTGAACAACATCATTAGGACTATGGCCTATCTGAAAGTGCTCCATGGACCAATCACAATGTCTTGACGTCAAATGCATATTGTGTTTACAAATGTGCTAACTGGTAGAGTTTTTTTGATGTTTCAAATTATGTCCTGATTGGACAATATGTGAAAAGATCTTTTTGTAATACCACTATCCATTCTCATGGCGTTTTACCTTTTTCTATCTAAAACGTATTCTAATAAAAATAAGACGCCATGCTCTTGTAGCAGCCGCAACGTGCACTCCGCCCATCTTTCGGATGACTGTACAGACATAATCTCACTGTATCCTGGTACAGTGATAATAAAGCTTATTCTGATTCTGACTCTAAACAACTCATTCCTAAATCCAGGTATTAACATGAACTCTGTTTTAGTTTTGTTTGTTTCTTGTAACTGAAAAAGAAGATTAACTCCGTCTACTCATGACTGATGCAAATAATAATAATAATTATAGGTGTTTTCTTTTTCACCTTAAGAGATAAAAAGTCGAAAAGAAGGTTTCCCCTTTAAAATAAAGAACTCAAGTTTTTTTTTTTTTTTTTGCTTTACTTTCTTTACACAAAGAAACCAAAGCGCACACACACGTACAAACACACCTTTTTCAATCCTCTGCGGTGTTGAAGTTCAGCCTGGGTGAACTTCGAAGAGACTTCTGTAAATGTGGGAAGCCGACATGGGTCAGTAATCCCTGTCTGCGAAGAGAATCCCAACCATCCAAAGGAGCAACCAGCTGTGGTGATATGTGGACAAAGCCTCAAGAAGGAACTCTCCTGACGAGTGCTGACCAGCACTGCTGCAGCTAACAGGGCTAAGCCTGCCACAACACCAGCAGGCTCTCAGACAGACAAGCTCAAAGGAATGCCAAGACCTGAAAGCTCTCTTTGTAACCGTGTGATGACAAGACAAGAAAATAGCTTTTTTAGACAAACCAGAACGATGTCATATCACTAAGTCATGCAGCAGAATTTAGTAACCTGGGACAAATTACATGCAGGTGGAGCAAACCTGCAGAGAACCAAAGTGAAAGTAGGTTTGCTTCTGCAAGTGGCAAAGTCATGACCTAAATTAGCCTTCTCATGGTCAATATTTTAAATTCATTCACCTCCCAGCAAACATTCCCTGCTAAGCATCTTAGCATGAATGCCCATTGGACACAGCCACTGTGCAAGGACCTGTTGAGAATACAGTATATGTGACCGAGCCCATTTTGAGAGGCTGCAGGCGTTGGTTCATTCTGCAGCACATAAAGCACGTTTCTGCACACCAGCTTAGATTTACAGGTCAGACTCTTTTATCAAATCGATCCTAATAGATGCTCACACTGTTAGCTTTAAGGCAACAGGTTGTGTGGACATCCTTTGAATGCTTTATCTCACTGAAGTCACAATGCAGTTAAAGGACTCTGCTTGCTAAATTCTACTCAGATTTAAAAGCAGGGATTGCAAAAATAATGCTTTTTTTTTTTAATCAATATTAATATTAGAATCAGTTGTGGTTTATTGATATCTGCAGAATTTTGTCTTGTGTTTTTTGCATTTTAGGTACTTTTAGCAAGCCTTTTGATACATACAGTTGGCTTCTGGATAGTCTTTTGATACTTTTAGCTAGCTTTTTATTACTTAAAACTTGCAGATAACCTTTTGATTTATCATATTGTAGCTAAATATTTTGTACTTTTAGCTAGTATTTTGCAATTTTTGACTCTTAGCCATTTGTTACCTTTAACATGTAGTTATAATTTTGCTACTTTTATGTAGCATTTTGCTTCTTTTTGCTTTTAGCTATTTTATATATTTTAACTACTATTCTGCTACTTATTGTAGCTTTTAGCAAGCCCAATACCTTTAGCTTCTAGATAGCTGTTTGATAATTTACCTAGCTTTTTTGTTACTTTTAGCAAAACATTTGATTTGTTATTTTAGCTAACTTTTACCTATTTTTTGTTAGCATTTTTGCACTTTTGTCTTTTTGATAGTAGTTTGCTATTGCTACTTTGAACTTGTAGCTACTATTTTGCTTTTAGTTTTAACTAGCCTTTTGGTCCCTTTAAATATTTACTAGCCTTAAGTTGTGTTTATCTTTTACTATCATTTTGTTCTGCTCCATTTAGATTTTACTGAGCATTTTGATTTTTTTTAAGCCAGTTTAATCTTTTTCTTCTTATTATTATTATTTTACATAGTGTTCAGTTCTGTTAGCCTCAACAAACCAGTTTTAGCCGCTTCAGCAAGTTTCAGTAAATCATTCGGCTCCCAGCATTTACACCACATTTTTGCAGGAAATGCAACTTCTCCAGTTATGTTGGGTGTCATACTTGATCTTTCCGAATAAGCAATAAAAAGCAGCATCTTAGGGGAATATTTTACTTCTGCTTCTCGTGATTTGAAATTAAAGACCTAAGAGACTCTGAAAACCTCAGGGTAACACAAGACATTTTATTGTTTTCTGAGCAACTTTTTATACCCATACATAGACTCTTGTCTTAAAACCCACAGCAATAAATCAAAATAATTTTATGAAGGTTGTCAAAGTCTGAAAATGAGCTATTTTCCTGCTGAGTCTGTCTATAGAGAGGTCACAGCTCAGTTCAGCTCCTTAAACCTCATGCAAATACATGTACTGTATAGGATTTTCTCAATTACTAGTGCAGCTAAAAAGTTATACATTTATTCAGCTGAAAATACCTTGGACTGTGGTTGTGACCCGGCATGTCTTAAAGAGCCGCTTCACTAATTCACAGCATAAATGAAGTAACAATTTCTGCTTTGAGAGCCAAGTTGTTTATTTTTGGAGGCAATAAATTGATGCAGACTGATACAAAAGACTGACATGAACCAAATGTGAGTTAACATCATAAATATAATATTAATTCATCTGATTATACTTAAGTACCGTACATTCCTGACTTTAGCTACTTTGTTTAAAAGTCGACAAATCCAAATGAGCATTTTCAAATAATCTGACTTTAATTAAATTTAAGTGAAAAAAAAAAAAGTCAAATAAATTATTAGTTGAAGCTTTTGACATCAATTTTGATTTCCAGTTCTGCAATGCACGTCAAAAATAATTACTTTAAGCTGTGTGGCTGGACTCATTTTAAAGTGTAGGCACTAATGTCAGCAGGGTAAGAACAAAATAAAAAGATTTATTTGCAGCCCTTTGGGAGCTGAAGGTATCTTTTTATAATCAGCGCTCTCTAGAAACAAATTTACACAGCACATCTAATTATTGATTGCTTGAAAATGTCACATACAGTGGAGAGTATATAACAATTACACAAGCAGAGCTTATAAAATGTGAAGTGCGGCTGGCAAAGGAGCAAATCCTCCACCTTTTTAATGCCTCGGCGCACTCACATAGGACAAAAAAAGTGACTACCTGAATATTACTTTGTGTGAAATGCCACCCGCGCTGCAGCCAGGTGTGATCACATCAAGATCGGACAGCAAAATGTCAAGAGCCGCCGGGCAGCAAGTCATTCGTATCACCTTTAAATGGAGAAGTGTGATTGTAGATTCAGTCAATTACACTTTAATGAAGCTAACACGCCCCTGCGGTGAGGCAGAGGAAACCCAACGGTCTGTCTGCACAGACAAGCTGCACAATACTCCCCTGATCACCTCTGAAAGATTTTGCTGATTGCATTCTTCCTCCTTTCCATGAGCTTCACTCAGCGGGTGCTGTGGGGCACCACCTGTCATGGCCGCAGCCATTGTGAGGTGCCATTTGATGCGCAGGTCTTTTGTGTGGAGCTTTAACATGTTTTTAAAAACTGGCTCTGTTTTCAGCGGTGCAGGGAGCAGTCTGTGAAGCTCACGTTTTTGTTTTTTTTTTTAAGCCAGCGGGACAAAGGAAGTGGACTTTAAAGACAGGTGGACACAGACAAGGAGAGCTTCTCTCCAAATTTTAACCTGAGCCACAAAATTGGTCGTTTTTGGGCCCTCAGCTGGCACTTGTTAGGTTACTCTGGGGAAAACTGCTGCTGCTGTTTCCTCAGCATTGAGTGAACTCATTTTTCCATTTCAAAATCTCAGTTTGACGAAGAGTTTGACCATTAGAAATGTGTCAGTCACCTTCTGCAGAGACAGCCGTGAGATGAAATGCATGTGTACTTCTACTATTTGAAGCAGCTTCAACTAATAAAACTACCTTTAGTGTACTGCCTGAATTTAAGTTAACTAATGTGATTTTTTTTCTTTCTCTATATTGCTTTTTTAGTCTTTACTTACATACACTAGCCACTAAAGTTTTTTAAAGGTACATGTAAAGATATGATTGTAATAGTAACTGTAAAGAACCACACAAAGCTAATGTTAGGAAACTTTCTCCTTTAAAGTGCCTGTGACATCCAGTTTTTGTAAATATAAAAGCATTTTTGGAAAGATAATGTTAATAATGTATTGCAAAAATATTTCACATCACTGAGGTAAACATTTGTTGAGATGTTTGCTAGCACGGTGACAGGAAGTGACGACAAAGGACAATGCTTGCACGTGAACAGAGCGTTGCTACAATGGCTGACAACAGACAGCAGAGAAGAATCTGACGTTTCTTTAGATTATTTTGAGGGAGAGGCGACGAAGAGTCAGGGTTCAAATGTTTCAGTGAACAAAGACCAAGGGGTTCCTCTTTTGATGGCACTTCCTGTTTCACTTCCTGTTTCATAAGTTCAAAAAGAAATATTCCAGTTGTATGACAAAATTGATAAAATGATGTGTATTATGCCAAATATTCTTAAATGATAAGATGTTTTCATAAACTTTTTGTATTTATAGAATATGCACGTCACAGTCTCTTTAGAGTATGTCAACTCTGTAAATAACTCAAATTATAAATTATTCCAGAAATTAAATTGTGTTAATTGCTGCCAAAAGAGAAAAACAAAGCTGTGCCCATTAACAATCCTGATGCAAGATAGTGTGTCTTATTGGTTTTCTAGTATGTTTTTGTAGTGTAATGTCATGTTTTTATTATTTCAAACATTGTGCTGACTCTGTGTGAGTATTTTATTGTATAATGTAATGTTGTTTCAGATTGTTGGGTGTTTAAACTGCTGTTGGTGTTAAAGCCCAGCCAAGGACAAGACTAGAAAACTTCAATTTCTCTGTACAGCTCATCACTTGCATTTTTGTACATTAGACAGTTTAAAATGGTATATTTCCCACTGAAATAAACATTTATACTTTTTATAATAATAATAATAATAATAATAATAATAATAATAATAATAATAATAATAATAATAATAATAATAACAATCATTTTATTTAAAAGCACCTTTCAGGACACCCAAGGACACTTCACAACAAGAAACATATCACAGAGATTGTGTAAAAACAAACAACAAGCACAGTTCAAACATCAGCAGGAATAACTTGAAATAAAAAGTATAAAATAAATAAAGAATATAAAATACAAAATAATTTAAAATACATTTAGTAAAGTTAAAGATAAGCGAGTCTAAAGAGATGTGTTTTGAGAGCAGTTTTGAATAGAGAAAGAGAGATGGTGTTTATAGGTCTGGTGGTAGAGCGTTCCAGAGTTGAGGGGCAGACCAGGTGAAGGCCCTGCTCCCCATGGTGGAGAGGCGAGCAGAGGGTACATGGAGGTGTAGCAAAGAGGAGGATCTGAGAGAGCGAGATGGGATGGAGATTTGTAGGAGGTCAGATAGGTAAGGAGGTGCGAGGTTGTGGATAGCTTTGAACGTGAGAAGTAGAATTTTAAAGACAATGCGTGATTTAACCGGAAGACAGTGGAGCTGCTGCAGGACAGGAGTGATGTGGTTATAGGAGGAGGTTTGAGTCATGACATGGGCAACTGAGTTCTGGACCATCTGTAGCTTGTGGAGAGATTTGTTAGGGAGGCCATGGAGAAGGGAGTTGCAGTAGTCGATACGGGAAGTCACAAGACTGTGCACAAGGATGGCTGTGGAGCGGGGTGTGAGAGAAGGACGGAGACGGTTAATATTCGGAGGTGGAAATAGGCCGACCAAGTAACATTGTTGATGTGTGAAGTGAAGGGGAGAGTGGTGTCGAGGATGACACCAAGACTCTTGACCTGAGGGGAGGGGGACAGCAGAGAGTTGTTAAGGGGGACGAGAAGATGTTTTGATTTTGAAATAGAGTTTTGGCTTTTCTCTTTCATAAATTTTGTACAGAAATTAGTCTCTTTTAAAGGTTTGCCACCATCAGCTAGCCTTGCTTTCTTACTTTGTTTAGTATTGTACCTTCGAGCTTTTGCCTCCGTCTCTACCTTTCTCCTTAACAGTTTGACTTGACATTTCATCCTAGTTCATACATCTATTATTTCCTCTCAAACGTCTTTTCATTTTATGCAAGCACATGACCGCCTCTGATTGACATGCCTTCACAAATCCTATATGCCCGAGTTCTCCACTATTTTCCACCTACATGTTCTTACATGCTCCAGTTTTCTCCCCGCTTTTCTTCAGTTTACCGTTTAGCTGTTGATCTAGTTCTCTCACTTTCCCCTCGTCATGTTTTATTGTCTCCCCCCTGCTTCGAAAGGCCTTCTTGCAGAAAAGTTGTCAGCAGGCTGAAGGGTGAAACGAAGGAGAGGAACAACGAGCAGAACTATCCTTCACACTCATCGCTCTACTCTAAACACTTCACAGGAAATTGCAGCAGACACACTACAGATAGGCTTAAAGTCAGAATCCCAAACACACACACACACACACACACTACACCTAACATCTTTATTGCTTCTCCCAGACGTCTGGATTGCACCACTGATCAGAGTAAGACAATACCGGGCGCTCTGAGAGTGCTTCGAAGTCTTCCACCCATTTCTTTCTAGTGTCTGACACCTGTCAGATTAAGAGCTGAGGAAGTAATGCTAAGTGATGCTCTGTCTCTTTGTGTGCATGTTCTCAGACACTTACTGCTTTCTGCAGTGTTTTGTCAAGCCGTCAGCGTCTGTTCTCCATCGCGAAAAGTGTCTTTGTGGCTCTTCTTCAAATGCCTGAGAAGGAAAATTCTGGTTATTTGGCAGATTGGCTGCTTGAGATGTGTGCAGTGAAGAGGAGCACAAGTCAGCTTTAGGATTCATCCTCATTTTCTGCTGCCGTCCATGAACTCTTTATAGTCTGAGTTGATTCAATAAGTTGATTTACCCCTCAGCTGTTGTATTAAACTGAAAAAAAAAAAAACAAAAAACTAAACATTACTGAGGACTAAGTTGTTGGAGCATTATAAAGACAAAATGGGACAGATGCTCACCCATCCCTGCCACCCAGTATTCATCATCACACCTGTTTTTTTTTCTTCAGTTAGGTAACAAAGGTTTAGTTTACGAGTTGAAATGTCTTGCTTAGGTTTAAGAAAAGATTTGGATTAGTTTAGTAGATCATGCAGCTCCAACTCATTCAAAGACGAGCACATTTTGGGTGACAACACATTTTGTTTGTGCAATTCAAAGCATAAAGATGCAGACAGATTTGTTACAACAAGGGCAAGCCTTTTCAGTTTCAGTGTTTTACAAAACAGAATACACAACGACAAAATAAATAGTCTGCTTTTCACCAGTTTGCTAAAATACAGCCACTGCATTTGTTGGATAACTGTTTTCTTATCGACTTAACACAAAAAATGACAATAAGCAGAAAAGAAAATGCTGTGAAAAAAAATGAACAACTGCTAATGGAAGCACAAATATAAAAGCGGAACTTCTGCTTGTGGGTTACAACGATGCCAAGTTGGAATAACATCAGCAATGACCTTACAGCAGTGGTTCCCAACCATGGTCCTTGAGGAACACCATCCTGCACATTTTAGTTGTTTCCCTGTTCCAACCCACCTGATTCTGTGATTTAATTACTTCCTCGAGTTCTACAAACGTCTGCTAATCACACATTCATTGAAACCAACAGTGTCAAAGCAGGGAGACAACCAAAACATGCAGGATGGTATTCCTCAAGGACCACAGCTGGGAACCACTGCATTCGAGAAGCAACTGTGGTTGCCTATAAATCCTGAAAGGGTTGAAGGTCATTTTCAAACTATTTGGAGTCCCATCATTTGAAGACAGCTGCTGTTCTCAGCAGTTGACATTCAAAGAAATTCACCCCAAGTTCAGACCGTGCAATGCTCAAAGAAATGACTAAAAGCCCAAGAGCTCCATTTCAAACTCTGCAGGCATCAGTTAGCAGGTTAAAGGTTAAAGTTCATGACAGAACCATTAGAAAAAGACCCAAGTATGGCTTGTTTACAAGGGTTGCAGCATGAAGTTTGGAAAACCTCAACTGAACAAACCACAGAATGTCCAGAACAATCTTCTTTATGTGAATTAAACCAAAGTAGAATACTCGAGAAAACCAAACAGCATATCAGCAAAATCACTCATAACTATCAAGCACGATGGTGGATGGAGGGCTGATGGTTTGGGCTCCTTGCAGCCATTGAGCTGACCATGAAGTCCTCTGTAGACCGAAGTGTTCTGCAGTCAAATGTGAGGTCACGTCTCACAGGGGACAATGACCACAAACACAGCAGCTAATCTACAACAGAGCGGCTGAAAAATAGAATAATTAGTGTTGAAATGGTCCAGTCAACGTCCAGAACCTCAACCTGACTGGTGTGGCTGGATCTTGAGAGTTGAGCAGAAACTTCACAAAACTAAAGCAATGTTGTAAAAAAGAGTGGGCCAAAGTTAGCTCCTTTTTGTCCTTTGGGCAGTTTTTTAAATAAATGTATGACTCCTGACTCACTTTCTCTTTGGTAAACATGAAACAATAAGCAGCTTGTCGAGGCTTCGTGAATAATGAGACTCTGGTGCCAACTATGTTTGTGTTATTTGATTTAGTTGCTTGAGTTTATCTTTTCGCTTTATTCCCTTGTGGTTTGTTATATTCTTGTCAGGTTCTGTTCATTTTGAATCTTATTTTGTAATTTTGTATTTACAGTTTGGCTGTTTTCATATTCTAGTTTAGGACTTGTTCTGTTTCTTGTGCCAGTTCTCATTTACCCTCAGTCAGCTTCCTCAGTGTTTTTCCACTTAGACTGACATCCTCACCTGTCCCTGATCTGTAATCAGCCCAGGTGTTTGTTGATGAGGTTTCATTATTGTCTCTTTATACTGTGTGCTTGCTCCTCAGTTTGTTAAGTTAAGATTTTGGCTGCCTTGTCATCAGCGCTTTTTGTTTTACTTTGTTAAATAAAACATTTTTATTTATTTATTTTTTTTTACCTTCAAGCTCCTCATTTCCAGTATGTATTTTTCTCCATACGAATCTAGTGACATGATGGAAATATAAGAAATAATTTATTTTCGTTGCGTGATTATTTATTGCACCACAGTCTCCACACTTTATCTGTATCTTGGAGGTTTTGTTGTCTTCTGCATAAGGTTAACGGACTCTTCTTATGGATAGGACTGATTAAAAAAAAAAATAAAATAAATTCAAATCTTTCCATCTTTTTTGCTGCTTTGTTTACTTTTTTTTATTAATTGTCTCATCTCTCCACATTCAGGCACAGCTCTGCTTCACCTCTAATTTACTGAGCTTTGGGGCAGTTGAACAGTTTGTCAAAATGCCTCACAGCAGGCTGCTGTTCAGGACGTTGTCAGCCACATTGTATTTGGACTTTTCAGTTGTCTCTGAGAGCGAGAGGTGGGTGGAAAGGGAGAAACAACTCAGTCTTGCATCGGCTATGACTGCGAGTCTGAGAAATTCATGATTCTTTTCTCTATCTTGTATGATTTGCGCACATGTGGGAGTGGTAAGACGTTACTGTGAAAGACTGAGGGAGTTAAGTTGGAGAGCAGTCGATGACAATGACATGCACGTATCATGCTCACGCTCAGTCTGCAGGGATTGTTGGAAAGCTTTTGGAGTCTGACAGACAGATAGCGTCTCACAACCAGCCCTAATTGGCTGAGAGTTTAAGAAGACAGACAACTGGACAAATGGAGTGGCTCACGCTGACAACTAAGCAGCATCATCTGGAGGATTTGACAGCATTTTCCATCACATACCAGCTCAAAGAATCAAAGATTAGAACACTGTTTTAGGTTTTCTGTTCTGTTTGTTGTGAGAAAAATGAATATCAAACACGTTATTTAGAACATTGATGAAGACTTAATGTCGGGCTGATTGTATTTAGCGGGAATATTGATGCGAATGGACACATTTGATGTTCACGCCATGACTTTTGCAGGTTTTGATTGTTTTTAATGTTTCAGCAACAATAAGAGGAACAAATGATACATTTCTCATGTTAACATTTCATGGTGACCCCATGATTCAAGGTTTGCTGATACTTCCTGTCTTGCAAAAGTTTTTTTTGTCTCCTTTTTTTTTTTATACACACATTTCCAAAATGCCACATATATTTTCTATCATTTATTTAGTACCACTTTACAATAAGGCTCCCCTTTATAGATATAGTTTATAGATATGTTAATAATTCCTCTATAAACACTTATGAATTGTTAATAACTGCTCATTATTCATTAATTAAGGGTGACTGAAGACAAAACTGACCAGTTTCTTGCCAAATAGTGAGCCAAATCTGTTCACCTATATTTCATCTGGTTGTTACATTAAATATTTCAAACTAAGTTACTACCTTGTAAACACAATCAGCATTTTTAAACCAATTTTTTTAGGATATAATATTAGTTGTAGATACTTATAATGCAGTGATAAAATACAATATTATATGCTAAAGAAATTGGTTTACAAATGCTTATTGTGCTTACAAGGTAGTAACTTAGTCTGAAATGTTTAATATAACAACTCTAGATGACATATATAGGTGAACAGACTTGGTTCACAATTTGGCTGGCAAGAAACTGGTCAGTTTTGACTCTCTCGCCCTTAATTAATGCATAATAAGCAGTTATTAATGATTTATAAAGTGCTTATAGAGTAATTATTAACGCATATAAACTATTTATTAACATCTATAAGGGGAGCCTTATTGTAAAGTGACACCATTTATTCTTTGTAAATACTGCATGTGTTCACATTAAGAATGCAAACCCCCTGTGCATGTAGCACAGATCTACTCATGTTCACTTCAGGATCTATAACAAAACCTGAAGGGGTTTTGCTGTTAGTATATATTTTATTGTATGTCGCTCATTTTAGCAAGATTTCTCAACATTTTGAGAGATTTGTTTTTGAATTTTTTTGGTCCAACTAAAATAATGTTAGCTTTTGGTGTGAATTTAGATTCTCATCAGGCACTGTCAACCAAATTCAAATAACAATTTTCAATTTGGCAATACCTGTTGCCATCAAGTCAGCAACATATCCCAGGCATCACCTGACAGATTGTAATAAACCCCTCAAAGCATAAATAGATGTAAATCTACAACATTTAGAGTCAGCCTCATTCAAGATGGCCACTATAACTAATCTATGTTAGCAAACGTAAAAATCAAATAAATTTAAATGTCAGTTTTATAGATACTATGCTATAAAGGTGGCGTGGTAGTGGTTGAGATTTATCCAAACTTTTAATTGTATTTATGCAGTTTTGACAATTAAAAAGTGTAAGTTCACCTCTGGTTCAGAGTCCAACTCCTTCCACTCCATAACATTTTTTAAAGCTTTAAAAAGTGAGAAAGCAGCTGAATGTTGTGGGGGTGTAGAGGTGAAGCATAAACCTCTCAGAGCAGCAGGGAAAATGGAGACACACAGATTTGTGAGGCACCTGCAACAGAAAGATCTCTGAATGTGGAAAACTTCCCACTCCCAGAATCCCCTGCAGCAAACATCAGTGTGGTTGAGATTTGTGTGGTCAGCTAAATCTCCAGTAATGACCAGAGCTGCAGCTCCGAGAGCAGAGGCTGGAGGAGAAGCCTCCGAGATAAGGTACGTTAAAGGTGGAAGAATGAAGTCTGGTGGTGCTGCAGTCCAAAGTCAACACAAAACAGTTTAATAAAACTATTAACATGTGAATTCACACTTTTTTCTCCTTTTTAAAAAAAAATTAAATCTATAATTTATTTATTTATTTATTTTTGCAATTCAACAACTTGTGTTTATTTAGTGCAATTCTAACCATTCAGATGGAAAACGTTCAGCTCCTTTAGGAGATGGCTGCTAAAATTTTATTTTATTTCATACTTTTCAAAAATATTTACCTTTTTATGTACAAAAATTTCCCCCAGAAAATACATTTGACATTTTCTCAGTTTTTGCAAGACATAGTTAAAGAAAAAAGTTAAAGCTAATTATTTATTTATTTATGTATTTATTAATTTATTTATTTATTTATTTATTTATTTATTTATTTATTTATTTGTCATCCATCCATTATCTTTACCTGCTTCTTCCTTTTCGGATTGCGGGGGGTCACTGGTGTGGGGGACACACAGAGACAAACGAGACAATCATTCACTCTCTCACTCACACCTAGGGACAATTTGCACAGAGAGAACATGCAAACTCCACCCAGAAAGCCCCCCCGCCAGGATTCAATCCAACAACCTTCTCACAGAGAGGCTGCAGCTCTACCAACTGCACCACCATGTCGCATTGGTTTTGAAAACGTGCTACAATTTTGTTTTCTTAGGCTACTTTTAGTATTTCATAGTGTTCTGCAACTTCTAGCTTTTGGCTAGCCTTTAGGCACTTTTAATTTTTAGCTACCACTTGCTACTTGAATATAGCCTTTTGATACCTTTTGCCACTTTTAGCTTTCAATTTATTTTATGCTTTCTTTAGTTTTAACCACCATTTTGCCACTTTTTGCTTTGCTTCATTTAGCTTCTGCAAAGTTCAGCAAAGTAATTTATCACTCAGAATTCACATTCTATTTTGGTTATAAAATATAATTTAATTAGTTATAAGTATATTTAAAAAACAAACACAAATTTGTCTGATTGATGCATTTTGATCAGCTAATAATGTAAATAAGTGTTGTGTGTCTCAGAGGAGCTGGGAAGCTGGTGGTGGATATGTTGCACATGATGCAGTCACTCCTCATCAGAGAACTAAAAAAAAAAAAAAATTAGTGCGCCACACTGTTTCTCTGTGAGGTGACAGGTTTACCTTTAAACTCGTTTGTTTGAGCTCAGTCTGCCAGAATTAAAGTCTGGACTCAGCTTCAGAAGTGGAAACACATTCGAACTTGAAAAGTAAGACACAGACTTTTCTAGACTGCTGTGAGCACAACAGAGCAGCTGGACTTGCCAACGTGGGATATCTCTCTCCTTCATCCTCTTTTGATATAAAGAAGCTCATATCTGCTCAGCTGCTGAACATTAAGGTGCAAGTAATGCGAATCAACACCCAAAAGTCAGAAATTCAACTTCCTCCTTCTGCCATATGGTGATATCAAACATAAAAGTAAAGTTTTAATGCTTTAACTCAGACTTTCAGGTTTTTAGAAAAGTACATTTGAGACAAACTATTTGATCCAAATAATGTTTTTCTCTCTTTTTTTTTTTTTTTTTTTTTTTTTTGTTATTAGTATCAGTAGACTAAAAGGGTTTACAGCTAAATTACATTCTGGTTAGGATGATGACATTCATAACACATCTCGGGCCTCTGTCTGACTTTCATCTCGTGTTGAAAGGCTTTAACGCTTCACTTTGTAGTGGGACTTCATTTAAACTCAGTGCTCAGAAGCTCTGAGGGATTTTTTTTTCCTTCCACCAGTCACTGTTGTATCATATCCTCTTTTTATTGTGGAGACGAGCATTCATCTGAAAGGCCTTTCCAATCCTAAGTTTCTCCATTTATAAAGTATCAGTTCTTAATGGGATGCTGAAACTACATGATTACCAGACATCCAGTTAATTTTCTATTGGTTTATTAAATAAATGGCCAAACTTATATTAGGTTTTCAAAGACACAGTGGCAGCTGAGCTACACAGATAATCTAGTAAAATAAACTATGAGTTACATTAACTAATCTCTGTATTCAGTGATGTTTGTCCAGTCCTAAATGTTTAAGTCGATTTTAAAAGGCACAGTTGAGACTAAAAGAGATGTATGAACTGAATCATTTTTACTGAGGGGATCCTCGGTCTGTAAATCAGTGCAGACTGAGACAGGAACAGAACCATTTGTTGTGCCAGGAGCAATAGAAGGGCCGGTCTTGTCCTTATTGTGTCTTGTTTTGTTGTAGATTGTGTGGCCTTTTTTGTGCTGTTGCTTTGTTCTATTTTTACTAGAAAGCATGCATTACATGGCAGTTATTTTACTAAATTTACTGTAAAAATAAATAAAAGAATAAATGAAATAAGCTGTTGGAATCTTCTTCTTGGTTGAGATATTCTACATTTGTTGATTTTTTTTTTTTCTGTTTCAGTTTGCTGCTTTAGCTCAGGCCCTGCCCACTCTAACCTGTTCCCCTTTTTTTAATGTGGTTTATTGCTTTCTTTTTCATTAATCAAAACAAATTAATTTAGGATTTAATTGATTTGCAACATAAAACAAAAACAAATTTATCATACTGTATATTGAAAAACAGAATCAAAATGTGAAAGTATGCTGAAAGTCTGCAGCTGTAATGATTTTATGAAAAATTTTAATTTGCATGATGACTAAATTAAACAGAAACCACCATAGGTCATAATTTCTTCAGGTATTTTTCATTTGAAAAACCGTGGCTTCTTCCCTTAATTTAATTAAATTAATTTGTTTATAGTATTGTTCCAAATAGATGTTGCACAGAAACAACAGCAAGCCTTCATTTCTTTGTTGAATTTTTGTTTCTTCTCTACAGGGACCATTATTACGTTTCTCCAGCTGCAACTCACTTTGCATATAAAACTTCTGTGTTTGTGTGCATGTGTATATTTGCACCTCCATCCTCCAATAACTTTAGTATTCATAAAAAAAAACAATATTTCAGCAGTAAAATGCAAGCCCACACCTGTTGTTGTTTACATCAGTGGGAGCTCAGTTTGAGGCGGGTCAGGACTAACGGCGCTCAACCCTTCTCTCATCCATATTTACAATCACATCATGAATCTCCAATTATCTCCCAAGCTGCAGGCCTTGGGCAAGATACAAGCTTGTCTCTCCATTTTGAAATAATTGAAGTGTGTGTGTTTGTTTTTTCAAGCTATTAACATGCTACACATCATAGATTTTCATCCTAATTATTATTTTTCGTTTTCTCTCATTATTATTGAAAGGGCAGATTAAGTTTTGATGAGGAGTGCATTTGGCATGTGTGCGTGTTTCTGCACACATGAGGGACAGAAGTTGCAGGATCAGGTGTCTTATAATGAGTTTGTGACAGAAATGCACTTTGCATTGCACAAACTGAACAAGAACAAACACACTTGTTTGATTGTGTGCAGCACAATGAAACAAAGAAAAATAATCAGTTGGTTTAACAATCACCAGTTGATGGAAAAGGCAGACGCAAAACAGGCAGGTAGCAAACAAACAAAATAACTCCATTAATAAAGGGTTACAGGACTGGCTATTAATATTCAGAACAAAAAGGTGTCCAGCTGATATGAAAAGATAAAACAACTTGAGTGAATAATTATTGTTTTAAAAATCCATCAAAGGTCAAGAAAAATACTGTTTGCAGCGACTTTACCGCTAGATGTTATTAAATGCTACGCACTGGATCTTTCATCTTATCCTTAAATTTCATTGCGTAAATACAATGCAAACATGGAGCAGAGACAGCAATGATGAGTTTTTAATACCTCGTGACCTGAAAATGGTGCCTGCTATCTGTTGTCATTTTACATTATGGTAAAGCAAGACAGAGACTGGAGTCCATTAATAAATCATGAAGCTTCTTGTCCTCAGTGGGCGGGGCTTCATTGTTGGCTTTTTGACGTGTACGTAGTTGTAATGAGGACCAAATTATGGTTAAACATTTGCACTTTAGTGCAGTTTAGACACTTTATGTTTGACTTATAACAATTTTGTGTTATCATGGCAAAAAGCCATATTTTGGACTTTAGCCACGCCCACGCAGCCTAACAAAAACTGGAGCTTTTGAGTTTGTTTAAATGAAACGATTTGTATAAGAAAAAAAAAATTTTTTTAAGATAAAAAAATATAAAGCTTCTTATCTGCTCAAGATAATTTGATATGTTTTCGTACCACCACTACATGGAGTATCTTGTCCGCAGTAGGCGGGGCTAAAGCAATGGTGGATTAATGACATGTAGTTGTAATGAGGACCAGATTAAGACAGGACATTTGCACTTTGGTGCAGATTAGATGCTTTATGTTTGAGTTATATTAATTTTGTGTTATCATAGCAAAGAGACAACCTTTGAAACGTAGCCAGGCCTACACAGTCTGATGAAAACTAAAGCTTTTGAGTTTGTTCAAATGTAAGGGCCGAAAATCGGAAAAAAAGACAAAAAAAGAAAAAGTTTACTTCCTACTCTTCCTGAATTATTACCGGCACATTTCTGTCCTCCCCACTTTCCACAGTTTGTGCTGTCACCTTTTCATTTCCTACTGTACCTAATTACATCTAACTAACCCTGTCATATTTTTATCATTTCAGTTGGATCCCCTCATTACTTGCTCAAACTGAAAATAAACTCAATTAAAACCGGAGAGAATGCTGCTTGACTAATTCAGTGAGTGTGAAAGGCCCAGTTAATTGGATTTTATTAAAACTTCCTGACAGTCTTATTTGTTTCTCTCTCACAAATTAACGTTCGTGACGGCTTAAGTTAAAAAAACAAGATGTTTAGCGGTAAATGGAGCTAAACTGTGGGGAAAAGACAGGGCAATTTAATTAGATGCAAAACATAATGTAATTCATTAACAATAAAATATGCTGCAAATAAACAACCAAGCATTTCCATTCATTTAGAATTTTAGCATCACAATTTTAAAAGCAGATAAATTATCTAAAGTGAATTTGTTAAAATCGCTCCCCTGTCCTGAGCTGTTTTCCTTGTTTGTTTTTAATATTATACATCCGTTGAAAGGCAGATGCATTATGGTATGATCTTTTTATGTTCATAAACATTCTGTTTTCCTGCCCATAACTTCTGATCCGCCCAAGATAATTTATCAAATCTTAATGTACACACATATATCACTAGATTGAATAGATGAAAAAACATTTGAATTTTTTTTTTTATTCTAATGCCTGTTTTGAGGCTGATTAATATTTTCTCCCAACATTGCAAAGACATGTAACCCAAATAAGCAAATATTTCCATTTATAAAACATTGCTCTTCAGAATTTACAGACCCAATTGAGATACGTTTCAATGCCAGAACCAGTTTCTAAATCCCGTGCATCACCTGTAGGAAACTGAAAGCAGTTTGAGAAAAATAAAATGAAAAGGATGAATAATAATCTTCACTGTGGGGAGCATTTATTTTATTTTATGTGTAATGTGCATACAAAAGCAAATAGTTTACCCCCATTTATAAATACTTTAAGGCATGTAAAACCACTTAGTCTGTTTCCTAATTAAATACAACAAATGAACTCTGTGGTTCAAAGTCAAGACGGAACAAATCGTGTTTATAGAATCCGAACTTTCATTACCTCAAAGTAAACAATCAACATTTACACTGACGGCACTTTAATGAGACAAGATTAACTTACATCAATGAAGTCCAACTTAATGTTTAAATGCGATTTAGGCTAAATTGAGAATAAAGTTAAAAAAAATAGAATAAAGATTAAGGTGACACTGGATGCAAGGCATGCTGTAGTTAAAGCCATTCATTCTTTGGAGATCTTGGAAAATAAAGTTGTTGAGCCATAAAGGGGGCATGCACACACACCCTCATGCATCCTAAGTGTGTGTACTAAACTTCACTGCAGCTGTTTCTTAATTAAGACTGAAAGTTGGAGTCAACGCAGTGCAGAACTGTGGCTCGGGTGACACTGCGAGCTGCCAATTAATTGTAGACCTGTCCATCAGTTGGACTGGTATCTCTCCATGTTCCAAAATGCTCTTAGGCATGTGCAGCAATGTCAGTAACAGAGTGAGGGAACGTTGGACTGAGAAATGCATTGCAAAGCTTGGACAAGCGGCTCAAGTTCTAAATGCAGACCAATTACGGTTAATTTTCTGTCACACTGGAAAGCTGTGCAACTTAATGACCAGTTGTCACCACTGTTGATGCTGGCCAGAATATTTCAGCACCAGAACCTACGTATTACACACTTTAATTTCAGGAGCCGTTGTCTTTTTCTCTTCTTTGCTTCGTGTTATTCTTAGCATCTCATCGCTGTTTAACACTTGTCAGTCGGATATTGGATGATAAGTCATAATCAAGGGCTTCAGCTCAACCCCAGTGCCCGTGTCAGCTCTGCCATGTGGGTTGGCATTTAATGTGTGACAGCAGCTCAACACTGGTTCACATCCCTCTTCATTAGGGATGCTGCAGCCAGTTATATTTTGCGCCAGTTAGCCTCGGCGTAATCGCCTGTGTTCAACAAACCAATCTAGCTCATGACAAGATAATTACCACAGGCTTTCGAGGGAGGCAGTGGTGGACTGGAGGACTCAGAAGTTGGAGCAGCAGTTGCACCCTTGGCGTGCAGTGTAATTCTTTTTCCAGTAGTTTAATATGTTTTATTTTTTTTTTTGGTTATGTTTTTAGAATTGACAACGTGGGGATCAGTGCAGAGACTGAGCTGTGCTTAGTGACTTGTAAGTTTCTAAATACCTTGCAAGTGTTGGGAAATGATCACATTAGGAGGCGCTTTGACTGTGTAAGTACTATAGTGGCCCTTTAGTTTTATTAGCAAGTCAGTAACGTAAAGCCAGGATTATCACTGTGTGTG
>JARVGV010000002.1:10631035-10643643 GCA_031762435.1 Hypsolebias longignatus
TACGGCCGAAAATCCGGAGTTACGGCCGCCACGTGGGTTGAGCTCCGACTTACGGCAAATCGAGTTACGAACGGGCCTTAGGAACGGATCTCGTTCGTAACTCGAGGACTGCCTGTATATCTCTCTTTAGAAAACCCCAAAACCAAATATGACACAAAGGCAGCTAGGCAGTTAAAAAAAATGTGACCATGATAAGCAATATAACTCAGAGAATTATCTATTGTAAAATGATTATAATCAAATAAAATTTCTCAATAAAATGTGATGACATGAATGGAAACTTTACATACAGACAACTTGGACTGCAGTACTGCAACACAAAACTTAAGGTGGGTTTATCGTTCAATGTAATTTGTTTGTCTGTTGGCCAAAAAATCTCATGAACCAATAAAACTTGCAACAAGCTTAGCAAAAAAAAGCGACAACCCAACTAGTTTTACAGATAGTGAGTTAAATTTGCTGTGGTACAATGGTAGTCATCCCTATCATACTATGAGCACTGTGGGACATCCTAAAACTTTGACGTGCAAGGCAACACATGGTATTTATTCCTTTACTCAATGTAGTTTTCACTTTTTGTCACTTACCTTTCACCGACAGATGAACAGCACTAAGGGTGTTTCCAAGAGCGTTTGATGCAGCACACACGTACAGCCCCGTGTCCTGTACCTTACAGTACAGAACCTTTAAAGTGTAGTAACCTTCTCTGTCCTCAAATATCAGATGACGTCTGTCGGGCTCTAGGAAAACCCCATCTTTCTTCCAGACGATCTCGGGTTTTGGCTTACCCGTCACAAAGCAACGAAACTTTGCGTGCTTCCCCTCCGTTACTGCGAACTTTTTGGCTTTGGATGCGTTGACGGGCTGTTCCTCTGCGAGCCTCGACAAGCTGAGCCTTCCACCTCTGTGCTTTGGTGACCTCTGGCTGCTGTTGTGACCGCTTGAAGACATTTTACTCTCGTCTCGTTCTGGAGTGGGCTCAACAAGAAGGACAGCTCCTGCCAAGGCCTCACCGTGGCAGTTCACGGCCTTGCAGGTGTAGACGCCTTTGTCGGACATGCGCGTCCTGTAGAGCTTGAGCTGAAACCATCCTCCATCTTGACTGCTCACACTGAAGTGGGAATTCTCAAAGATATCATTCAGCTTCTTACCGTCTTTCGCCCAAGTCACCTCGAGCAAAGGCGAGCCCCAGATTTTGCATGAGAAAGCTGCGTCCTCTCCTCGATCCACTCGCAGCGACAGGGGCTTGATGAGGAATCGAGGTTTGTCGTTGGCTGTTAAAGCAACTTCCTCTAGCTTTGCATTGAGCTTACTGTTCCACCTCAGCTCTTTGTTTGTGTTCTCCTCGTTCACACCATTCACGTAACCATTTAGATGTCCACCAACTTCTTCATTTGCTTTCTTTGATTGCTTTTCACCATTTCCACCTGCTTCCATCGCCTCCTGATTTTGTTCAAGGAGCTCTTCTTCCACTTTGAGCGAGGCTGCTGCATAGGTCTCGCCTATGTTATTTCTAGCCTTGCAGATGTACTGACCTGCATCTTGCTGGGTCACTCCCATAATAGTTAGCAAGTATAACTTTCCTTCCTCTCCCAGCTTATATCGTCCTTCAGACAAAATTTGGACATTTTTACGTTCCCAGATTACATCCGGACGAGGGTCTCCACCAATTTGGCATCTTAGTGTGGCATTCGTTCCACATTGTGCCACAACAGTGCGTGGGTAGCCCAAAACACGAGGCGCACCACCCAGAATATCCATGGCAACCTTTGGGCTTAAAGGAGTGTCTTTTGTTTGGTTTTGTCTCAACGTTAGCTTGCGATGATCTTTGGTGTAAACTCCAGATTGTGGAGTCTGGACTCTTTATGTTGACAATCTAAACATCAGCAAAAATGACAGTAAATACGTTTATAGGAAAATTATGTTCTTACACTGCCAGGATAGGATTCTATTAACTTGCAGTCAGAAATTCACATCATTCTTTTCAGAAGTGCTTTACTATAATCAGAAAACAAATTACCGTATTTTCCGCCATACATGTGGCTCTGCCCTATAAGTCGCATCAGTCCATATTTGTCTAATAAAGTGAAAAAAATCCAGAAATATGTTGCTTCGCCGTATATGTCACATCTATTATGCATCACTGCTGATGCGTCGCGTTTGTTACGCCTCACGGCTGACAACCCAGAAATGTGGGCAGTGTTGTGCCAAAAATCGATGGGCTGCCAAATGGTGGCCACGGGAGTGTGCACGGGAGGACTTTAACAAGAATTTAACAAGATTAACACTTAAAAAACAATTATTTGTTTGCTCGAATTTATAGTAAATGTGTGTCTCAGTCTAACGTTTGCTTAATAAATGCACTATGATGGTCAAATCAGCTGCATTTAAAACCCGATTTGTGTAAGTGGGCACGCGCAGAGGGACAAGTCGCTGTTCATTTCTTGACAACTTAAGATAAACACCTAAAAACAATTATTGGCTTGCTTGACTTTATAGTAAAGGTATGTCTCAGTCTAACGTTTGTTTAAAAAAAAGGACTTTAACAGTCAAATCAGCTGCATTTCAAAAGTATTCGCTGCCTCGGTGCTCCCAGAAGCGTGCAGGGGGAGAGGAAAAAAAGGAAGGAGAAACACTGTGCATTTCTTCAAAATTTAACAAGAAAAGCACCTAAAACAATTATTTGTTTTCTTGAAATTATAGTAAAGTAAAATTGTGTCTCAGTTGAACATTTACTTAATAAATGCAATTTAAAGGTCAAATTAGCCACATTTTGCCGGGACGATGCAGCGAAATGAAGCTGGTTTGACGGTTGCTCCAAGCAGCGAGCAGAACGAAAGTGGGAAGACTATGGCAAGCTGGTTGTGTCATTAATAGCTGGTGAAGATTCTCAGTCATCCAGGACATGGTAAATTCAAAAAAAGTTTGACAAAAATAATTAAAGTATAAAGTGTAAATAAAGTTCAGTTGTTTTTGTCTTGAACTTTTCTGAATTTGTCAATATAGCCACTTTTACCTATTACATAATACAACGACATGCCAGACTACTCTGATGCCATCTAGTGGCTGAAAATGGCAGTGTTTGATTTTTTTCAGTCAGAATGAATTAAAACAGTCATATCTCAGCCAAGAATTGGTTTATAAATGGGGGGTGTGGGGGGGGGCATCCATAAATACGTCGCTGCAGCCTGTAAGTCACATGGCATGCAAATTATGTTTTTAAAAAAAGGGGGGGGAAACGTGACTTATACAGCGAAAAATACGGTACTTGAATTTGACATACAAAAGCTTTACAAAGTGTTTCAAATAAACACAAAGTTAGCATGTTGAGATAGCATGGTGTTTTGAAAATTTGCCAAATATTTTTTAAGCAAACACACAGCAACCATGGTTGCCCTACAACTGGCACTGTAACTCATTGAAGAGGGTATTTTTAAAGTAGCCTGACGCTGGACACCAGAGCACAAGAATAACTGTATGCTGTTTCTAAATTTCCCCCCAAAAAAACCCAAACTACTGATTTGCTTCTTAAACTCTAAAAGAACATGGATAAGTAAAACTTACCTCTCTCTCTGAAACTCACTTTCTCTAAAGCATTACTAAAAAATCTGACTCAAAATTGACGTCCTTCAAGCGATCACATGTATTAGTTGATTCAGTTGATGTTGAGCTCCTCCAAAATTTTGACATGTAGAATTGGCGATTGGTTGCTTTGTAGATTTAAGTTCCTTGTCTTCTTAGTTTGCGGTTTACAGATTGTGGTTCTTATTCAGCGTACCTTCGGTTCACTCTTACTTCTTCATAAGAGAAAAAAAACAATAACCCCTGTTCATAATTAGTTAGTCACAGTCACAGGTGTCATTTCTTGATCGTATTCGTCCTTTCTGGCCGTGCGGTGCATGTGTCAGCTCTGATTCTGTCATTGTCCAGCAGCTAAAGAGTAACAGGAAAGGGGTGAGGGGTGTGTAAATAGATGCTTTAGCAGCTGCTGCAACTGCAAGCCACCCCCTAAAAATACCACCAGCTTTCATGACGCAGGGCCAGATAAAGTTCCCTATTCACAGACTATGACTCACTAAAGATAGCAGGGGTCTGTACTGGATCACTCGGCCCTAAAGACCTCAGAAGTAAAGGACATCCCACCTGCTAGATTTCCATGTATCACAAATCGCACTAACGTATAAACAAGATCAAATTTTTTATCACATTAGGACGTGATTAATATTAAACAGTTAACACGGGTGTCAGTTTTGGTATATATTGACTGAGAACATTCAAACAAAAGACAAAATGTCTCTACCTTTGAAAGTCGTATCCTTTAAATTCCAGAAGTTCAGATTCTCATGATGGAAGACTGGACTGATTTTAGTCTGTGTATTTGCAATCCACAAACAGATAGGTGTGTAGATGGTTGCATTGTAACCTAATCTCATTTTAACAAAGTTGGTCAGTTTTCCAGGTTGTCAGAAAATGTGTTGTTCATGAGATGTAAAACCTCTAAGCCCCGTGTCCAGAGGGCCAAGTGTAGAACCACTAGACTGAGGAACAGCTTCTACCCTAAAGCTGTTAGACTCGTGAATCCCTAATCAGGATTCTCACGGTGAACAATCACTGTAATGCCACTTGATTGTTAGTATGTGCTGCTGACTATGCTGCTGATCTCATGCTGCTGATTATTTCATGCTGCTGTGTTCATTTGTGCTCATCTGCTCACACAGACTCATGTTCGTGCTACTGTTGTTCGGTGTATTGTCTTTGTACTATCAGTGTTTTGCGTATTCTTAGTTCATATTTTAGACCTTTTTACTGTTTTTCTTTACAATTTACATTTTTTATTCGATGTTTCTGGGACCCTGTGTACACAGTTTTGTTCTACCTCATGTACCACATATGATGAGGATGACAATAAAGAAACCTTGACCAAATCTGGCCCTTTTTTTTTAATTCAACCTACAGGCTAGTCTCACTGAGCCACGAGGACTCATTTACAAGAGAGACGTGTTCCAGACTGAACATATAAAGTACAGACAACAATACTTTAACAGTAAAAGGCCCTAGTTAACATCTTATTCAATTCAATTCAGTTTATTTATACTGTATAGTTTCAAGTTACAACAAAAGTCATCTCAGGGCACTGAAGAAAAAAAACCCATTCATATACAGGTAGTCCTCGACTTACGAGCGAGTTCTGTTCCTACGCACCGTTCATAACCTGATTTTAACGGAAGTTGGAGCTCATCCCATGTGGCGGCCTTAAGTCCGGATTTTTGCCGTAAGTCGGAGAATGCACGGTAAACGGAATTTTAAACACATTTTTTCAACGTAACACAACACCAGCGTACATTCTGTACCTTAAACATGTACAGTACTGTATTTCCAAGCAGTTAGCTAACACAGTACCCTCAAAAAACACATAAACTACTGCACAGTACGTTTCATAATGAAATAAAACAGTAAAAAAAACTGTACCTGTATCCCTCCGCTCTTTTTTCTTTAAAATCCAATCCACCTCGGTCAGGAGTGTTTACAGGTAAGTCCAACCAACGAAGTTTATTAGAACAAGAGCTGCTGCTAATTTTACAGGCTGCACCCCTCAGAGCACAAACAAAATGGACTCCCAGCACATGTTGTGTTCACAGAACAAGATGGATGCCAGAGAGGGGGAGGAGTCCACAGGGTCTTAAAGGGAACGGTATTAACACCCCACACACAAAAGAAACGGCACTGTGTGCAGCTATTGAAAGTCAGTGGGAGGCGTTTGCAAGTCGGAGTTGCTGTATGTCAGGGGCACCGTAACTCGAGGACTACCTGTAATTGCATTTTGTTTGATTTGCACAACATGCCAAACATTTTCAGAATTGGGATTGTACGTATTACTATTTCAAAAATTAGACCACGCTAGTTCACATTTTATTTTTTACTACTTATTAAAAGTTGAATGTCATATTGTTTTAACTCTTGTGAATTATGAAACAAGCGTATCACAGCACAGTATTTGCCAGTTGACAATCTACTATACAGCAATAGCCTGGACAAGCCTTGTAATATTTGACCTAATTTGTGACCTTAAATTTGAAGGGTTGAAAATTATTCACGATACCATGAAATTAACTTGAGCGGATCAGAACTTAAAATTAGACTATACCATAATATGTCTCGCCACTGATGGGTGTATAAAAATGCATGTATTTTGCATCGATGCAAGGTCAAAAACATCTAAAACTTAATTAGTTACAGACTTGCACTACCAGTTTGTGAAAAACTCATCAAATAAATAGAATACCTAGAGGTAATCGTGGCTTGGTCATAATATACTGTACAGTGGCCCCTCGCTACTTCATGGTTTGACTTTCACAGACTCGCTCTTTCGTGGGTTTTCAGCAATTGTAAACTTTTATATTACTCACATGATCGGGATGTATGGGATGAATATAATTAACAGACAAAAAAAAATTTGTACAGGCGCTGCCATTTTGTAGTTTTTTTCTCAATAAGTCTACACTGTAAAACCAGGCAAAAGAACTACACTACCCAGAAGCCAACAGTGCTTCCAGCTGCTGGATTCTGCCAAAATGGAAGGAAAGTTTTGCTACGCAAATCTACGCTATGAAACTCACAGAAAAGCAAGGAAAGTCACAAATAATCCTGAAGCTTCCTGAAACTCAATTATCCACGCGCACATCAACCTGGACGGGGCGGTGGGCTTCATCGCTGCAGGGTAAGTCTGTCCAACCAGAGCCGAGCCCTACCGGAACCAAGCTGCTGGTCTGCAGAGCTGGTGAGTAAAACTTCACAGTACTGTACAGTACATATACTTATGTTGTTAAAATTACACAGGTTTAAGTGTTTAGAACATTGCAAGAGTGTTGGAAGGGTTTAAATTCAATTCAATTCAAAAATACTTTATTAATCCCAAAGGGAAATTAGATGTTGTAACTCATCATCCTGGTTTCATTAAAGAGTTGTTATAGATGCTGATGGCTGTGCACAGGAAGGATCTCTTGAAGTGATCTGTCACAGCAGATCTGAAGAAACTGCAGATGTTGATCCATCTCCTTGAACTTGGTGGGTTTGTCAGTCTTCTTGGGCAGCAGGACCACCTGAATCTTGGGCAGAACTCCTCCGTGAGCGATGGTCACTCCTCCCAGCAACTCGTTGAGCTTCTTGTAATTGCGAACAGACAGCAGGTGTCAGGGGATGATCTTGGTCTTCTTGTAGTCATGACTCGTGTTTCCCGCTAGCTCCAGGATCTCAGCGGTCATGTACTCAAGCACCTCTGCCAGTTAGATGGGGATGCATCCACGGCACCTCGTTTTTAACTTATTTGTGATTTGGGGCTGTAGCCATTGTATTATTTGAACTTTTGAGACGTTAATCAGCTGCTCCCGGTTGTAAAAACCACCTTGTTGTCATGGTTACACATCGTAACAGATATCCAAAAGCAAAACGGTTTCAGTAAAAATCCTTCCAGCTGCACATCATCTGATATCAGAGGAAACAATCATCCAAAAAATGTGATTTACATCCAGAAAAAAGAGGAATTAAAGTTTTCAAAATCAACATCTCAGAATGAAACCACTACTCCAACATGCAGCCGACTTATGCGGCGCAATTCTAGAACTTATAAAGCTTTAAAATATATAAAAATACTAAAATAAATACTGTATTAGCGTTTTTCACCTACCGCGGTGGTGTGTGGAACGTAACCCCCACGATAATCAAGGGACTAACGTAACCTGATTATGTGTAAACAGGTTCATGATCACACATTGTTGTGATTTGGCACAGCTGAGTGACAAAAACAAAACAAACACAGATTTTATTTCTCAAATGAGCCGTGTGGAGCTGCAGTTTTCTCTAAATGAGTGAGGCAGACCGTGAAACTTTTCCTGGCAGGAGAACCCAAATTCCCCTTCTATAGATTTAATCTAAGTGAATTATGTAATCTGGACAGGTTGCTGTTTCTCTGTCAACCCCAGTCTTATGTCACTGTAGATCTGGGTCACCACCCCCAAGTGTTTTCTACTGCTTTCATGAAACATTAACTGCATCTAAGTATATTTCCGTGTCTTCGCCTCTCAAACTGCAGATCAGTTCCACTTGGGACTGAAAATAAGATACAAGGTAGCTGGTTTATATGTAACCCCTCTGCTTTTGTCAAAGACAAGCACAGTTTATGCTTGTTTTAATTGTTTGGGCAGATTTTGTGCAGACTGTAAAAAATGAGCATTTAGGCTTGTATGATACTGCAGGTTTAGTAGATCTGCAAGTTGTCACTTGAAAATCTGCTCATTTGCTCACTGAGAAGAGCTGTAACTGTGCAGAAGGAAAAAAGAAAGACAGAATTTAGAGAAGAAGATTGATGTTCTCACCGAGGTGACATATTGTATGTCCCGGCACAGCTTCGTCTCCCGCGGAAAGTCAGCCAGATCCAAGAAGTTGTCCACCACCACTTGGCCTATCAAATCATGGCGAGAGAACCTGTCAAAGTCATAGACGCTGAAGTGCAATTTACGGTTCGACAGCTCCGAGTATGCCACGGGGAAAAGAAACACCTCATCAAACACGGGGTTGAGAGTTTTGCGGTGCACCTTGGTCTGGTGCTTGTTTTTGCGGTCAGGCAGCAGGTAGATCTTGACGTAAGGATCGGAGGTCCCTGAGAAGTCCTTGGCAGGCAGGTCCTGGGCCTTGTGGATCTTCACGATCAGCTGCTCCAGATCAAAGTCAAATTTCAGGATGAAGTAAAGGCGCCCACAGCTGTTGGTCCGACGGCCGTCCTCCGCATCCACCGACCTCTGCTTGTACAGTTCTGGTTTGATTCGACCCAGACCTGAAAGGGAGTCCTGGCGCTGGAACTGAGCAGGGTTGAAGTCAGGATTGGACAAGTTCATCTGACGGCGAATGGAGTTGTGCCTGCAGGAAAGTAGTTTGAACTTGTTATACATCAGCTCTTTTTACACTGAACATTCTCTGAACTTCAGTTCTTTTTTATTTTGAGCCAGTTGTGTTCCCTAAAGACTGATGTCTACCACCTGGTAAAGTACACGCACACACGCTGAGACGTTTGTGGAAGAAATGTCTGCATTCATCACACAAACTCAACTTATTTTTCAGGTTTTCATGTGTACTGACCGTACAGATGATGTAGGCTCAGTAATCTGTCTCTGAACCCTGTCCCTGGCCAGAGTGTGAACCTGGTTTTTCTCCACTTTAGTCTGGGTCTCCAGTGGGATGTCGGGCGATGTGTGGCTGATCTTTAGGGCTGATTCTGGAACAGCCACAGCCGACGGGGGACCAGGAGGCTCCTTTACACAGCCATCCTCACTGTACTCCCTTTCCTCTCCATCCACCTAAAAAAAAAAACATATTGGCAGTGATATTTTAAAGAGACAAACAGGTGGAAACAGGTCTTTGTTTTTCATTTAATTTTTTTTATAAATCCTTGTCATTGCTGTGATATTTTCAGTTTTTAGAAGAAAATAATTAACATCTATATGGAGCGTTGCACATATTTCTGATTTCAAATTTTGTGAAATGACAACATGTTTTTCTGGAGATTGACCAGAACACATGGAATCCACTTTTCCAAGAACCCAAAAACGAGACTAAAGTTTAGCCTGAAGCTTTCATTATTGTAGGACATGAAACAAAATTTTGTATGTGTTTCAAAAACATATAAATCTTTAGGATATGTCTTGACGTGGAAAGGAAGTTGAAGATAAATACTTTAATTAAGTGAGATGATGCTCGTGGTTTTGTTTATTTAAACTATTTTTTTTTTAACCTCTATATCTAAGAAGGGAACAAGGAGTGACAAAAATCACCTCTAGACATTTTGGACTCCAATAGTTTTAGATGCAAATCAGATTTGAAATGATCAAAACATAAAGTTTTTTTTTACCCTTCTATAAACTGGTTGTCTAACAGATGTCAAAGTCTGTACCTTCATCACTTGCCTCCTAAACTTTAAACAAAATGGTCTCTCTTATGATCAATAATGGTAATCACCAGATCCACTCTAAATAAACTAGTTAACCAACTCGAGCTACAAGAAAAATATTAATAAATCATCTAGATTAACACTTCTACTAACTTTTTCTTTCTTTAAGATCATGTTGATGAAATAAAATACATTTGGAATATACACTGAAGATGGACAAGACTTTATAGTGCAAATAAAATGTGTGATGAGTCAAATAAAAAAAAAAGAGCATCCAAGTGGAAAAGTTTAATTGAATTAGTTAAATACTGTGGTGGTGGTGGTGGTATAATGGTGTGGACACAAGTCTGCTGTATTGGTAAAAATGACCAAATATATGTAAGAAAATCCATCAGTACAGTATTTCAAATGAAAATGAGCTAAAATCTTTAAAGATGTTTGTGAATGGTTAAATTCGAAATTTGACCTTGACCTTAAAATTGGCAATCATATTTAACAAATGTACTTATATTTACTTTTACAGTAGTGCTTATGAGTCAAAAATGTCAAGCTATTGATATGAATGTATAAAACTCCAGAGGATTAATAAAAACTTGGCACCACTTCACATTAAGGATCCCCTTATAGATGGCTATAAAATGGTTTAATTAATCTATAAACACTTTATAAATCATTAATAACTTCTTATTATACATTAATTAAGGACGAGAAAGAGATAAAACTGACCAGTTTCTTGCCAAATACTGAGCCAAATGAGCCACCTATATATTTAATCTAAAGTTGTTATATTATTAAACATGAAGTTACTACCTTGTAAGCACAATAAGCATTTGTAAACCCATTTTCTAGCAAATAATATTGTACTTTATCACTGCATTATAAATAGCTATAGTTGTAAATCCTTATAATGCAGTAATAAAGTACAATACAGTATTATATGCTAAAATAGGTTTACAGATGCTTTAAGTTAGTCTGAAATGTTTAATTTCTATAAGGGGAGCCTTCTTTTAATTTGGTATCCAAAACTTAAATTATAATTTAAATCCTGAAACAGTTTTATTGGTAATCATTTAAGTAGTATTAATTTTGTTGTGAAATTTAATGTTGCGTCAGCCATGATTTTGAACAATAGAACTGTAGAAGACTCTGTAAGAGGACACAGTGTACTAAATGTTGTATGAGTTTGAGCCAAACATTTCTGAAACTACAAACAGACTCTGGATCATACTACAATTTTAACAAAGGATTTAAACAAAAAGTGTCCAGGAGGATTTTCACTGAAACAATAAATGTGTTTATTTTCAACTGTATCTTAATGTTCTGATGCATGCTCAATAATCCAGGTGGATGAATCCAACAAGGTTGAGTCAAGTCCTCTGGACGGATTCTTCTTCTTTGTTGAAATGTTTAATCTTTTATACAAAAGACTGAAGTTGTTTGGATAAAAGATGAAGTGTTTCGACAAAGAAGAATCCGTCCAGAGGACTCAACCTTCAACAGAGACTCAACCTTGTTACAACTGTATCTTAAATTTCCTCAAACACGTCTGACTCCTTTCTTACCTCTGTGAGGACTGGTTGTTGGTCGCCTCCCAAGAAGTGCGGCCCTTTGAGGACATCTGGGAGGAAGCGACCGCTCAGTGGCACCCAGCACAACTTCCATGAGACGAAGAGGGAGACGCTGAAAAGCGCCAGACCACAAGTGGTGACCAGCAGGGACAACAGGCTCACCGACACATCTACAGAGGAAGGACAGGTGTTCGGTGAAGAGGCGACACATCTTTGCCAGGGAAAACTGTTGGCTCAGACAAACGTACAGCAGAGCTCCAGAGAGGACAGACTGTGTTTATTCTGATTTATAAATTAGAATTAAAAAGTGAAACATTCTCTCTCTTGTGTCGTTATAAATGCATGTTTATTGGCAATTTCTTAAAATTGGTTTTGTTGCTTTCTATATAAGTAAGATAATGCAATAGTCTTTTTCATTACAGTTTTGGTAAAGCATGTCAAAGAAAAGCAATAAACAGGAAAACACTGGACACTTTTAGGCATTATTAGGCCTTTTTTGTTACATTTTTATCTTTTTTGTACATTTTAGGTCTCTGCTATCCATTATGTGATCAAGCATTTGTGTTCAGATCTATTGGGTTTGATCAGATCAAGCCTCTGAAACCTGTAACCACATGCAGATTTTGGTATTACTCCTCATGCCCTTTGAGTAGATATTCTGTCCACATTTAGGTTGAATACCTGTAAGCAGAGGCTGAGACTCTATAGTATCCAAATACGGGACCACATTCCACAAGGTAGGCATCAAAGAGAGGTACGGCATTATAAATCTACCTTTAAGATGTGCATCTCTCTGGTGTCCTGAATACCATAGAACATTAAGAACATTGCAAGAGTGTGGAAAGGGTTTATAAAGTCTTGATATATAAATAAAGAAAATACAGGTAGTCCTTGGTTTACGGCGTCATTGGTTTACGGCATTTCGCGTTTACAGCACCGCCCCCAGTGACGCCATCGCGCCGTACGTTGCCTTTTTTATGCAGCATTTTATATTTTTTTCGGGGGGTTTTTTAGGGTATTTTTTTAGCTAACTGCTTGGAAACACATTAAAACACATTAAAATGGCCGTTCAAAGTTGTTTTACATTGAAAAAACGTGTT
>JARVGV010000002.1:10650732-10663861 GCA_031762435.1 Hypsolebias longignatus
AGAGTCAGGAGCTCTGGGTCCCATTTAAGCAAATCCGCAAAGTGCTGCAGGACTGTGAAGTATGTGGTCAATACAACACAGGCAGGCGAGGGCACCGAGTGGATGGACAGACTATCAAAAGTACCACACCATGGGGTTCAGTGTGCATGGATGTAGCTGGGCCTATGGGAGTTACAGGCAGGAAGGGAGAGAAAAACCTTCTAGTGCTAGTAGACTCATGTCAGGGTATGTGGTAGTAAAACCAGCAAGAAGAGCTAATGGCAGTAGTGTTGTTAGCATGTTAGAGCAAGTCTGTGGGTCGTTAGGCATTCCAAAAGAATTGAGAACTGATAATGGAAAACATTTTCGCAGTGCACAAGTGGATCACTGGTGCCAGACTTTTTGAGTAATACATGTGTATTCACCTCCTTACACACCTCAAGCCAATGGAGTAGCTGAAAGAGCCATATGTTTAGTCAAAAATTGGATAGCTAAAAATGCTAATTCCAAAGAATGGATCACTAAGACTGTGGAAATAGGACAGGCCTTGAATGACTGACGTTGAGCTAGTAGACCCTCCCCTGCAGAGGAGCTCAACCAATGACAGTTCACCACACAGGAAACTGGGCGGGGCTCCAGCAATAAAAAGGAACAGCCAGACCCTGACGTCTCATTCAAGGTGGGGCAGATGGTGTGGGTCAAAGCACATGACCACCCGACAGTAGTTGCAGTGAAGCCTAAATACAACGCCACAGACAAAGTGAAAAAAGTGTTAGACAAAAACACAGTTGAGCTAGTAAAGAAAGGGATCCAAGGAATAGAGCAACTGAAGCCAGTTCCTAGCTAAGTTGAAACCAGGAACCGGACCATGGCCAAAGAACCAAGCACCATGCTCCTCTATATTAGGATGGCCACTATATGCGGGGGAGTTATACTACGAAGAACAACTTGAGGACTCTGGGCAGGTAGGGCCCTGAAGACATTGGAATATGCTAAAAAAGGATACCTGTCAACAGAATGAAGCCATCAAGTGGAACATGCTGGAGAACAACTGTGTGATCTGCTTAAAGCCTAGTGGTCTACCCCTTCTGTGGGAAGGACCGGGAAGGCAAAAGCCCCTCAAACCCGAGGCAAGTAAACTAGATGTCCAAGATTTACAAGTAAAGCCTGTGAAGGTAATGGATGCATTTGTTTGTGGAGAGTGCAGAGTTGCTACTTTGCCGCGCGTGATTATCATTACACAATGAGAGTTGGGCGGAAAAGGCCCAAGAGACTGCACATGCGAATGGAATGGAACCGTCGTGAAATACTGCTATCGCTGCAAGACAGAAATGCAAGAAGGTCAGCTGTTACATTCAGAGAGGGCAATGGGTTGGCAAGTAAGAAGATACTACGACCCCCTCAAGTCCTTTAAAGCACAACTGGACGAGAGAAAGTCCGAAGCCCCAAGAGAGGCCCCAAAGATACAGCAGTATGACCAAGGGCTGAATGCAACACCATCCGCCCCACCTCTTTATCCAGGGATAGGTGGATTGAATGAGGGAAGAAAAACTGAGCAAAAAGAAAAGTGCTGGAACCCTCGAGACTTGCTCGAACAGTCAGTGCAACAATCCTGGCCCTTTAGCCCATCTGTGGGGAAGGTAAGGAACGCACCTCTCAGCACTAATCGGTTTCCACTGGTCTTCAGAATCTTCCGGGATCCATCTGAGATGGACGACGAGGGAGCAAACCAGCTGCCTGATGAGGTGGACGACGAAGCTCAGAAAGGTGGCTGGAAAGGTCCCTGGGAGTTAACAACGTGGTCTCAACTGATTGCAGAAGTGATCCTGAACCAAAAACTCCCGCTGGTGGATCTGCCCGACGTCCCTCAAGAGACAGGAACCAGACACTCAAATCTGTATTACTACACCACCAGCCTGGATGCGTGGGCCATATAAGGGGCCAGATCCAAGCAAAAGACAGCTGAGTACCTGGTGACCCCGGAAGGTTGGGAGAGGCGTGGAGTGCTGCAGATTCCCGGAACAGCTGCGCAGCGACACTCCCATCAGACCAGACTCCACCCAGAGGGTTAGAGTTTCCGTGCAGTTGGTCATTGCACCATACAGAGGAGTGTACTCGGTCGGAGCCACGATTCAACCGATCGAGGACGGTAAAGATGACGCAGAAATGTGTCAACCAAGTAAAGGAGACGCAAGACGGAGTGCGCTGAAAGCTTGGGCCAGGAGAACATTCCAGAGGAAATGGAGGCACACAGACAAGAAAGCGGACGTGTAAAGACCGAACGAAGGGGCGCTAGACTCATCAATGGCTCTCATCGCGGAAAAAGAAAAGGTAAAAAACCACCAAAAGGCGGAGCCAGAAACTCTGATATTATTCGGAGAGGAAGGGACAATGTAAAGTCACCAGAATTCATTGAGGAGTGTTGGACTTGGGACGAAGACTTATTACCTGACAGCTCGCTATGCTGGCGAGGGGAACTGGATACTTACCCGAGAAGAAAGGGAGGACCCCGCGACGACGTGTGGAATGCGCTTGCAATGATCCATAACTGGGCCATATGAACCATCCCTAATGGTTGGAGGTAAGCGGGTAAGATTAGACAGACCCAGAAAAGATTATATAATACACTGAAGTGAAACAAAGAATTACTACGGCTCATGTGTACAGACCTTTCGAAAACCCGACCTCACCAAGGCATATGCTAAGGAATATTTTGCCTTCATGATGATAGGTGACGCCTGGGGGGGTTCCATACAATCCCAGCCCGATGGGGACACCATGGATCTTTAATGTGGTTTACCTGACAGTGCTTGGGATGATAGTTAAAATTAAGTGGGGCCCCAATTATAAAGAACCGTATCAAACACAATATTGTGAAATCTCAGTGGGAGAGCTGATAATCTGGACAAGCCCAACCCTAAGGACAAAGATCTACCAAAGAGAAATCGACCCAAAGCGAGTGGTAGTTGAAAACACCAAACTACCCCTTCGTATACTGAACGACCGAATTTTGATCCCCCACAACACCTGGAGTGACTGCCCTGTGAGAATGGCCTCCAGAACAACGGTGTCCGACAGGGGACATCCCTTGGTCAGCGTAGAAGCCTCACTGCAAGAAATGGGCAAGCCTTATATACAGTATAAGGCAAAGTCACAAGGATACTTTGCACAAATGTTGCGGGAGTCAGTGGACCGCTTCAACAGAGGAGAAATCCCCCCTGATGACCACGGCGACCGGCTACAAGGCCCTCAGCAGAGGCCCATTATGTGGGCGCTCTACCATTGGAAGTGGGTGTGGAGGGGGTTGCAACCAGGCTTGCCACACCCATCACCCCTCTGCGTGGAGCTCTGTGAGGAACAAGTGATGAAAAGAGGAGACAGAACCCTGAGAGGAGTCAAACGTAGATCTCATAGGGATCTGGACAGCCTGAAGGAAAGATATCCGTTGTTGACATGTCTACTGGCAACCCCCGACGCAAACCTGTGAAGAAAGAAGACATCATAGATCCAAAACCAATCGAAGATGGGGTAACCAATGCATTAATTCAATCCAACCAATCGGGTACAACAATACCAGCTCTCATAATTTTAGATAGTATAGTATGGCTTGACAAACCAGAATTCGATTTTTCCATATGGGAAAATTGTACCAAAAACTATTTTTACACAAATAGCCAATACAGGCAGTCCCTGAGATGTGAACGGGTTCCGGACCTAAGGACCGTTCGTAGCTCGATTCTGCCGTAGGTCGGAGCCGAACGCACATGGCGCCGGATGTCCGCATTTACGGCCGCAAATCGAACCCGAAACTAAAACCGCAATCGGTAACGTCTTTTTAAACACGTTTTTTCAATGTAAAACAACTTCGAACGGCCGTTTTAATGTTTTTTAATATGTTTCCAAGCAGTTAGCTAACAAAATACCCTCAAAAAACGAAAAAGTTATAAAATGCTGCATAAAAAGGCAACTTACGGCGCGATGACGTCACTGGGGGCGGCGCCGTAAACGCGAAACGCCGTAAACCGATGACGCCGTAAACCGGGGACTACCTGTATTGCTGCTCATCAGTTTGGGAAGGATTAAATATATTTTCCAAACACTTTGGAGTCCATCATTCTACAGTTAGAAAGATTATTCACTATTGAACAACATTTAACACAACCTAGCATATAACCAGGAGGTCACACTGCGCAGTACTCAGACAAACTGTGAAAAACCCAAGAGCTCAATTTTGTCTGAGAAAAATGTTTTCGCTTTATCTTACTTACTCAAAAGAAGCCACACTCGATGGCAAGAGAAGATATTTAAACGTTTTTTTTACTTGCAAGGACATATTTTCAGGACAGATTACAAAGATATACAGGAAGTACACACAAGAAGACCAGTCATGAGAATCAGCCACGAGCAGTGTGTGCAGCTTGTTTTTATATAGTCATCAGTTCAGCCGAGCTCACAGACTTGGAGGCATCCTTGGAGCAACAGCTGCACGTTGCAGCCTCTCCTCTTTCAACTTTCTACTAACCCAAACATATGGTTCATGGGCAGAGTTAACGTTCTCAGCCATATCCAATAATGCTCAGTCAGGTCATCTGGACAGTTTCTTTTTTGTAGAAAGACATTTCGCCCTCTATCCGGAGGGCTTCATCAGTCTGAGGAGTCCCAAGTAAACTGTTCCCCCACCAAGCAGTACTCCTTAAGTGGACCAACCAGAAACTGTCCAGCTGACCTGACTGAGCATTATTGGATTTGGCACATGGACGATTGAGCATAAACTTTGATGATTCTCAGCCACAGTAGTTAAAAACATCCATAAACTCTGACATAAATTCTCTAACACATTTCAGACTAAAGGCCTCACTTAGCAAGTTCATGACAGTACTGAACAGGAGTGGCTTCTTTAAAATATTTGCAGGAGGAAGTTTCTTGTCTCTGGAAAGAACAAGCCAAACCACAAGACTTCTGAAGTCCTTTCAAAGTAGAGATGTTTCCCCATATTGCACAACACCATGTTAAAAACAACAACAGAGCCCGTGTAGAAGATGTGAGCGAGGAAAATGAGGGTGATTCTTGTTCCTAACTTTATGACGCTTGTTTTATTTTGTAAAGTTAAGGGACAGCAGGCCGGTTCACCGACTAATAACAGACTGGTTAATGTCTTCATCCTTTTATAATCCAAACTCGTCCACTGAAGTAAAACTGGTTTATTTACACAAACTTCTGTACTTTAATCAACTGATCAAAGAAATGACTGAATTTGTCTTTTTAATTTTTATTACAAAAATACCAGTACAAGCGTCTAATACTGAGTGCACAGTGGAGGGCTGATGATTTTGTCTTACAGCCACAGGACATGGACACGTTTCAGTCCTCGAGTGTCCAACATGAACTCCTCTGCATGCCAAAGTATTCTAGTATTCTCTTGTTTTCCTGGAACAAATGATGATATGGTGGAATCCATTGAATTTTTGCACACTTGAGATTACGTTTGTGTATTTTTAGAACCTGGTGAAGATCATATAGTTTTATTATGCTGTTGTATGTTCAATAAATGGGACTTTTTCAGTCCCAAATGCCAGATTCCCAGTGACTCTGGAAATTAGAGAAAAGCTGGAAAATTACTTTTACATTTTCCAGACTGGGAAAACTCTGAGAATTTGAACACTGGTCTGCTGATTAAAAGATTGTCACTCTGAGATTAATTTGTACATATATTAAGACTTGTATTCTAGTATGTTTAAGTCCATGTTCTGCTTCTACTGTGTAGACAGTACAAGCATCCTTAATGATTACTTACAGTGGCTTCTTAGTATCTGATGTCATAAGATATGGTTAATTATCAGGAACGATTGCTATACGCATGTACCGTAGGCTACAGTGTACTTTCTGTCATCTCTGAATGGGACGCTGCCCGCCACCGAACGCACTAAGTCCTGTGCAGGTTGTATGACTGAAATCTCCCCTGAATCTCCTGGAATTTCAGGATTTACTCAGGGGGAAAAAAAAAAAAAAAAAAAAGAAAACTGAACGTTACATTTTTTTCTTGGCTAATAAATCCTCAAAGAAGCAGTAAGAATGGTCCAGAATGAAGAGTCCTTTCTAAAAGCTCATCACTGCACCACAGTGAAACAGAATGAAAATCATGCAGGTAAACAACATTATGACCCATTTGAGTAGTTATTAAACTGTCATTCAATATAAGTAACAGATCAGAGCGTTCATGGTTAATCATCAGAACTACACGATGTTCCCAGTTAACCCTCCATGTTTTCTGTATTTAGCAGTGCAATAGAAACTGTGCTGACACGGAGAAAAAAATACCTTCTTCCAGGTTGTAAACTTTGAAGGAAGACAGCTTCTTGTTGAGAATGGACTTGGGGAGGTTGAGCAGAGCAGGGTTATAGACTGGGAAGTCTCTGTAGTACTGGTCCAGAACACACACAGCTGCCCGCTGGATACTGCAGAGTGTTACAAGGAAGACAGGTTCAGTTAACTGCAAGCACAGCTGTCATAAGCATGCACACCTCTGGCATCCACATGTTCACTGCTACACAAAGGAACTGTGAACTAGATAAAGCCAAAAACCTCTAAAACACCTCTAAGTGAAACAAGTGAAAAAAGAAATCTTTGCTGCATTTGGTCATTAAACAGAAATTAAACGAGCCACGCTTAGAACAACTAAAACACAACAATCTTTTATATTTACATTTTTATGTTTATAAAAATATATATAATTCTTGTTTATATTTATGTTCAAATTACTGTGCTGTTGTACAAAGACAGATGAAATTTCCCATCTAGCAGAAAGTGTTTCCCTCTGACCTACATCTGGTTGAGTAAAAGTTTTCAGTTGCTTTGTTGGACTCTTCAGTCTGTCGGGGTTTGTCTCCACATTTAAACCCTCTAAAATCAAAAGCAGCAACATCTACACAATCATCACTTCTTCTTTCCACACCCATTCATTATGCACTCGCTCTCGTGCAAGGCGGACGCCTCCACTCCCTCTGCTGTTCTCCTCCTGCTTTTTATTGCCCTCTGTCTGTATCGGAGCTCCTCTTACACATCTTCCAAAACTAAAACTACTGTTATGGATTTGGTGAGCTGGATGTTCAACACAATCGACAACATTTTTTCAACAAAGCGACAGGGTCCTGGAGAGCCCTCATGCCCTGATAAGACTCATGCAGCAGGATACGTCATGCATCCATGGGGAGCTTGGGATTTAATTTGGTTTTCCGTATTGTCTCATGAGGATGCCGAAGACGTCTATATAAATGGATTCATGATAGTAGAGTCTCTGCTCTCTTGCATCGCTGAATTCCTGTGTTATCAGCTATTACGGAAGACAGCAGCGTCCGCAATGGCAAAACTGTTGAGTCTCTGTGAAGGTTTGGTTCATGCCTCGAGTACTCAAAATCAGCTGATTTACGAGATATAAGATGGAAGTGATTTATGAGAATTGCAGGCCACCTGCGGCTTCTGGGACTCACCAGCATGTCGGAGACGACCTCGGATGAAGGCTCATAGCACGGATCAGTGCTATGAGCACATAAATCTGACCGTTCTGAATCTTGAAAGCACCAGCAGGACTCAAGACTGACAATAAAAAACAATCTGCCTGAAAAATTTATTCAACCTCTATTTAAACAGATAAGTCACATTGAGCCTTGAAGACTCATTTACAAGTGAGACCTGTTGGGCAGACAATAAAAGTGGTGAAAAATGATACATAGGGTTTGGAGACAAAAAAATTCCTAACTCATTTTTGACCTCTACTTGAAGGTCAAAATATTTGAGGGCGGCCAGAGGCGAATCCAGAGTCCTGAAATGATGACAGAATGTTTATGCAGCTGGGCTCCTCTGAAAAGTCAGCGGAATTCCTCTATAGAAGGTTTGGGAGGGGGAAAGAGTCAGGTTTACAAAACTTCTACATGCGTGTTGAGATAAGATGGCATGTCAAGGCCAGTCGGGGAGCCGAATTTCAGATAAACATGATTGTTTTGGGGACAGGCAGAACTTTAATGACATCTACCTTCAGTCTGTCGGTCCACTCGCTTCCGAAACGTCCAAATTAAAATGACCATACCAAAGGAACGTGCCTGAGAAAATCCCAGAGATCTAGTCCATTCAGCCAAAAGTCTGGGTTCTCGAGACATGAACAAAGCCATCATGTAAGGCAGGCAGCCTGACCAGATCCAGATTTGCCGCAGACGTCTTCCTTGTTTGTTGATAGACCAGGAACCAGCTGAATCCAAAAAGCAGGAACCAGTTATCATAAATCCAATTAAATATGCGTCCTTAAAATCCACAGATGACAGCAGAGATAGACACGTCATCAAATCTTAGAAGTCGATGAGATATCCAGCTGTGCATGCCAACAGGGCAAATCGGCACAGCCTGTCTTCTCTTTAAAGAAATGTTATCAGTTGTGTTGAGGGACCAACTGACCAAATCAAAGTCCATATGGTTCGGAAGATTTTGTAGAAGAGAGGCTCTCAAGCAGTTTCACAGACGACAAAGCACAAGCAAAGTGGAGACGTCCATGAAGCAATTATTAATGCAACTAAACAGAAGCGCAGAGCAACAACTTCTGCCATTCGGATTACATATTCTTATTTGAATATTTTTGCTTTATTCAGCAATATGCTGCCATACTATACTGTACTTCGCACACAATATTTAATGTGCTTAGCTTGCTGCTTGCAGGTTAGGCCTGTGACATAATGAAACAATCTGGGAAACAGTGAGACAAAAAATGTGTGGCAGAGGATCTGAATTGAAGAACAGAATAAATATCAATTCAGCTCATCCATCATTCAATGTGAAGGAAAATATTCATAATTTATTGCAAAGTAAATCCCTGAGTATTAATGAGTCACATTCTTATGAAGAACAATTTTTTATCCCAGATTCCTGTTGATATTGTACAAAAACATCTGCTGCTCTGCACAAGCTGTCCGTTTCACACAGAGTCTAATCTTTTTTTAATCCACAGAGCAAGTCGAGTTTATTAATGAAGCTTTGTTGATGCCATCAGAGAAAGGCTGGTGCTCTCGCTCAAAATCCTCTAAACGTCTTTCATTTGTCTGGATAGGCAACAGGTTAGAAGATTAAAGAGACAAATCCCTGAACACGATGGTGCTGGCAGCAGAGAGACGCAGGCGACTGCCCCTGTCTCTGTTCCTGTCAGTGATGAGAAACATCATGGCCTCGATCTGTCTGAAGGAGTCTGGGCTTTTTCTCCGTCTCTCTTCATCCTCACGGACTTCATCTGGTTCTGGTTTCCACATCTGTGTGACCATCAGAGCTGCTTTCTTATTTAACCAGGCGTTGCATTACACAGATAAGATGATGCTTCACATCCTGACCCTCTTTCTTCTTGTGCATCTGTCACTTCAAACGCTCCCCTGTTGCCATGGTGACTTCATCATAGGTGAGACCTCAACCTGATGGGGCGAGTAGCCAGATCATAATTGCAGATTAGCTACGCCGGTGCCGCTGTGTTCATTTTGTCGTGCAGTACAGCTATTAACTGGCCACTTCAGTTAATCCATCGTCAGACACAGCTGACATCTACACGCTATGATGAAGGTTTGGCAGGAGATGAGTGGAGGGCTCGAGAATCTGGCAGGAAGTGGGAAGATCAGCGCTCTTAAGTGTCCCCTGCTTTGAGTCGTTTCAGCTGTGCAGGCTCAGGGACAGAAAGGAGAGAACATCTCAGCACACACGCACTTGGAGAAAGGTTTTGTTAAAGAAAACATTAAAAAAAATAAAGCTGTAAAACCATTTTTGTATCACATAAAACTATAGTTGGAAATTGCAAATAAAAAGTATTCAGTTGTGTGTTGATGCAAACCAGAAGGAAACACAATGTCTGCAATATTATGTTAAAACAGAGCCTTTTTTTAAAATGCATTGTTTGAATATTATTATTGATCACAATCAGCTGCTGTCATGACTTGCTAATGATCATTAATTCATCTTGTGGAAGTAAAAATTATAGTAACATCACATAATTTAGATTTTGTGATGGGCGGCACGGTGGCGTGGTTAGTAGAGTTGTTGCCTCTCAGCGAACAGGTTGCTCTGGTTCCTTTCTGGGTGGAGTTTGAATGTTCTCTCCATGCTGCATGGGTTTTCTCCAGATACTCCGGTTTCCTCCCACAGACCAAGAACATGCATGTTAAATTGTCCCTATAGGTGTGAGTGAGAGAGTGAATGGTTGTTTGTCTTGTTTGTCTCTGTGATGGACTGGAGACCTGTCCAGGTGTCCTCTAGCTGCCTCACACGGGCACCAGTGACCCCTGCGACCCCCAAAAAGGAAGAAGATGGATGGATGGATGGATGGATGGATGGATGGATGGATGGATGGATGGATGGCTGGATGGATGGATGGATGGATGATGGATAGATGGATGGATGGAATGGAACAGGGAATGCAAGTAAACCTTTAAGTTTTGGTACAAGATATTTGAGTAGAAGTTACACTGTATATAAGAAGAGCAGCCGGGTGTTTTTCCTTGTCTAAGGCAGTGAAGAGCGATGGACCCTAGTGAGTGCAGGGAGCAATCTTATCCACCATGAGGTGCAGTGGTGGAGCTAGAGGTGGCCAATGGTGACCTTGACCACCATAGATTAATCTTTGGCTACCCCAAGGGCCACTTCAATTATTTGAGGAAAATATACTTTTAAGCAATACAAAAACTAAAAAGCATAATTTCCTTAAATTACATGGGTGATCAGTGGTGGCCATCTTGAATTTTGGCGTGACAGACCAATTTTCCAGCATGACCTTTCTTACGCCTCAGTGCAGCCACACACCTAAATAGAAATCAGTACTTCACCTGTTTCTCACGTGGTCATGCTCACAACACAGACATATGGAGGGCATGTTCATTTCCTCGTCTTAGCTCTGTGACAGGGGACAATCATGCAGGTTATTTAATGACTTTTTACAACTAGTTTTGAGATAGTAGGACAATCATTATTACAATTAAAACAACCAAATAGGAAATATGTTTTGATATGAGTTAGAATCTGAGGCTTACAGATGTGACATGAACCAGTGCCATTATGTTCACATGAAAAACAAAAGTTAGGTCTAAATGCTGTAACTCAAAAATATAGTTAAATTCTTATAGAAATCTTTGCACATCTGTAGTTTGTTGGTTTAAATTGCTCTGTGTGAGTTTTGGTAAAAGGTCCACATCTTAAATAGCATCCTTCTTAACCTCAGCTTCCACAACATGCTGTATAGAGTCTCTCATTCACACATCCATTCATACACTCCAATCCCACTAAATATAAACCCACAAAATCAAGTTTAAAGCCTCAAAGTGAACTGGCTCACAGATTTGGACTAAATCTCCATTTGATGAGGAAACGAGCAAACAAACAAACAACATGCTTCAAGCAGCCTGGTGATAATTAAAGATTCATTTGGACTGAGCGGTGTGATGGTCCATCATCTCTGAGGTGATGAAGGCGTTTGCAGCTCTAACTGTGGACCAGATATCTCCCCGCCAGCTCCACATGTTTTATTCACTCGTTTAAGATAAATGCACCAACACTGCACACTGCTGCTGGAATATTTCAAAGGTTTTCCAAAGCTAGCTCTGTTTTGTTTTGTTTGTTTTGTTTGTTTATGAGTTTAAACCATAAAAAAATTAGGTAGCTAAACGGCCACAAACATTATTATCATCCTTATAGACTTTGTCAATGATCGAACACAGTTTTAGTGGTTCAGCTGAAGTGAAAGCTCCTTTTCCTTCTGAAGCCATTTTTTTGCTTAAAGAACAATAGTCATCAGAATAAAAAGGACAAAAACCTTTACATTATGTATACATTTATGCAAAATAAGATGTTTAACTACCTCGGTTTTCTTTTAACTTCTTGAAACTGAAAATAGTTTTTTGTAAATGAGCAAACTGCATTTTTATACTTTCTCAATCTCGTACTAAATGATGAACAGAATAATTGATGCATGAAAACAAACATTACGATACAGTGCTCGGTCTCTGGGCAAATGAGCTCATTGTCTAACTCCTCTCACATCTTACCCACTTCATCAGCCACCCGCTTGTTCAGGATTTCATCTGGTAAAGTACATTTTTTAAATAAAGACCGGCAGATTTGGACTTGGTTTATAAATCATTCTTATTTGTCATCAGACACAATGTTTCCTGTCAACTGTTACAACAGCTACAGGGCGGCAAGCCTCTGCAGCTCGAGGGACAAAAGTGAGAATCGCAACGAACGTTTTGAAACATGTTGGAGACTTGGGTAGAATGTTGTCATCAGTCATCATGAAGTATAAGTGAGGACTGCAGTGCAGTGGCTGTAATAAAGAGGCTGCAGGTTCGAGTTGTGTCAGGAAGGGCATCCAGGGTACTTTGTGAAACAATTTCCAATTTTTCATGAGAAATGATTTGCTGTGGCAACCAGGCTCAGTGGTTAGTACTGTTGCCTCACAGCAAGAAGGTCCTGGATTCAATACCCAGTTGGACTTGGGGTCTTTCTGTGTGGAGTTTGTATGTTCTTCTCGTGCTTGCATGGGTTTTTTCCAGGTACTGTACTCCGGTTTCCTCCCACAGATCAAAAACATGCATGTTAGTCTGCCATCAGACCCAGGCCTCTCTTGCAAAAGAGATCTGTGATCTTAATGGGATTTGCGTGGTTAAATAAAGGTTAATAAATAATAAATAAATAACTCTCATGTGGGAGCATATAGGAAAACAAGATGCAAACATAAATGCAAAGTGTTTTACTACAGATTACAAGTTTCAGAAGTTTTTTTTTATTTTTTTTATTAAACCGACTGCTTCAGGTTTTTGCTCTGGTTTGTTTGTTTCCAGTTATTGTTCTTTAGTTGTCAGTATTTTTTTCAGAAAACAGAAGCAGAGGAAAAAGAAAGTGATGTAGTAAAGAGGCTTGAACGGCAGCGCTGAAGACAATCTTCTGATCAAAGTGGATTTATGCAACAATTGTCTTGCTTTGTTTTATTTCCATAAATAAAAAATATGGTACAAAAACTGATACACAAACATCCATTTCATGATCAGTAAAAAAAAATAAATAAAAAACATAAAATGCTGCATAAAAAATGTAAAATGCTGCATAAAAAGTCCGTGAGGTGTGATGACGTCACTAGGGA
>JARVGV010000002.1:10689828-10699841 GCA_031762435.1 Hypsolebias longignatus
CAGACCACCTCTACTGCCTCGTCAACAGGAATGCACGTAAAGAGTGATGTGACATCAAAAGAGACCATTGTTTCATCCGTCTCCATGATGACATCCCTCACCTTATCCACAAAGTCCATGGTGTTCTGTATGTGGTGTTCTGAGCTGCCAGCTGAAGGGATGAGTACAGATGCCAGATGTTTGGAAACATTGTAAGTGACCTAGTTAATCACGCTAACTAGTGGTCTTAAAGGTACACCTTGTTTGTGGATTTTGGGTAAACCAGACTAGGCGTGGCCTCCCCTGGGTACAGTCTCTGGTACAGAAGCTTTGTCCTGCTCCAAGTGTTTCAGGCACTCCATCAACTTCTTGTAACCACGTCCTGGATCTCTTTTCAGCGGCTCATAAGTGGTTAAGTCACTAAGGAGTGTCTTAACGTTTTCATGATAGTCTTTCTGGTTCAAAATCACTGTGCACCTTCCTTCTTCAAAGCAACGCAATAGCTTGAAGTTTGATTGCCAAAAAAATGTAAGTCAAAATAAAAGAATAGGAAAACATTTGCGTGAATGCTGAACCAGCAGTTAACAGCAACACTTGGACGTGCAGCCCCCATCAGTGAGCCACACTCCCGACTGATCTGTGCTCGAGCTAATGAGAGCATTAGCTGTTAGCGGGGTGTGGTTTCCATCACATCACAGTGGAAGGAACTTCAAGCTGCATCGCTTTACCAGGTCTGCAGCGATGGTCAAGATACAGTATGTGATTCTTGTGCTGCCAGGGTTCTATTTGTGTTGGTATTTTTTTTTACATCTGTCTGAAAATTAGGATAAGTCACCAGAAAGACCAACATCCTCAGTATGCGCTTTATCTCCAGTAAAATTGTTGCATATTATTACTGACGATCCACTTGTAAATAGGATGTACTTACTCTTAAATCAACTGGAGACAAGCATAAGAACAGTTTTAGTGCACAGAGTATGATTGCTGGGAATACTAAGTACATTACACCATTATGAAAACATCAGTTATTTTATTATAATGTAAAAATGTTATTTCCTGGTAGATTATTGCTTTCATTATCTTTAAATGTGACTCCAAAAAAGACAGTGTACTCAATAGAGATTCAAGCATTATTTGCACAGTGTAATATAATATGAATTATTATACATGCACGCTGGATATTTCTGTACATAAATAGCTCATTGTATTTATTATTTGAAGATTATATTCACCTAGTTTGTAAATGAAAACCTGGAAAACCATCAGAACAACAAAAGTCAGTGGGTAAACATGTTGTAACCTTTTCTGGTCACAGTTGGTTTGTTTTCCAAAAGATAGCACCACTTATGTTGGATATCTGTGATGAAGAAAATAAGATGTCCCATGTCGTGTCATGATTCTATTATTATACGCATCACAAACTCAAGGATTCAAGGATTCAATGTTCTTTATTTGCCATTCGCAACCCATGTGGTACATGTGGTGGAACAAAATTGTGTGCAGGGTCCCAGTCACATCCAACAATGAAATGTAAAAGAAAAACAATAGGATCCGATATGAACAAAGAAAAACATCAGCTAAATATACACTAAGCACTAGTAGCATAAAGACATAACGTTGAACAGCAGCACGAACATGAGTCTGAGTGAGCAGATGGACACGCATGAACACAGCAACATGACACTCGAGTGGTTTAACTCTTTTGTCCTTTCAAACATAAATGAGCTGAAAAGTGGAACTTTGAAATAGTTTAATTGTGTTTTCCAAGTTATTTGTTGCAGTCACTTTTTTTGATTGTCTTTAAGGTTCTTTAAAAACAAAGCCTCCAGAAGAAGACCTTTACAGCTTTAGAGTAGACTTGTCTGTCTGAGTTTTGAACTGTTTGCTACAATTGAAGGTCTTTCAGGCATTCATTTGGATGAGGACTTGGACCGCTGGTCAAAGATCCAGGGGCTGAGGAGGGAAGAATGAAGCAGCGGTGGAAAATGGCGGACTAAAGGACATCTGGTGATTCTCTTTCCAGGTCTGATCAGCGGCACACAGAGAAGACTCTGGACCAAAGGTAACGTTCAAACACCAGGCAAGGTGTGTCAACGCAGCTGTCACATGCAACAGAACTGCACTGTAATCAATGCTTTAGACATGGAATGTTCAAGAGCAGCCACTATGATCACCAAGCTGACAATTTGATTAGGTGCTGGATGATGGTCTTCATTCATCTTGGTGGTGTTGATGAAGGTGAGTTGGCATCCAATAGTGTCAAGTACAAATCCAGCCAGCCCACAGCTCCACAAAACAAGGGGGAAAGGGGGAGAATGGAGAAGATCCAGACCATGATTCAGTGACTGAGACCTTAAGTTTCTGTTCATGTGTCTTATTGTTCAGACTCAGCTGCACACTACCCCACAAAACATCACCATTTTGTGAGGCATTAATAAACAGATCGATGTGAATATTGTCAGTTTTCATAGAAAAGACAAATTCAAAATAGAGACACTAATCAGAATTTACTTCTTCCTCGTAGAGAAAGCAGATCTCAGTGCAGGAATCCTGTCTTCTGGAGTAACAAACCGCTTTCTTTTCCCAATTAGATGTCAAACCATGAACGAAAGAAGCCATTTTCCTTTTGCCACAGAAGACGTTTCATCACTCATGCAGTGATTTGTAGCTTAGCAAAAATAGTGAAAGGTCACCCTCTAAAAGCTCCGGGTTGTGTGGCGCTGTTCTTATGGTTCTTGTGGCTGCTGTGCATTTGGAGAGGTACCATTACATTCCTTCACCCATACGCCTGTAAATGTCTCGCTCCAGTCTCTATGGCAGCTTATGTCCTTCATCAAGGATAGGCTTCATCTTTTTGTTGTCTTTATTTTAATTTATTGCTCACCATGCAAACATGTCTTATGTTAGACTCTGCTGTGCCTGATTCACTTGTATAAATAAAGGTTGAATGAATGTTTGCTCATTGCCTAATTATTGATCAGCAACCCTTTATTTTGATAGAACAGTAGTAACCATGGCCACTTCTCATCTACTTCTGATGTTTTGGGGCCATCTAAAGAGCTAACAGCTGGAGGTGTTGCTTCAAACGTTCTCACATTTGTGAAGACGTGAGGTTAAGAAAACCAGGAAAGGGAAAGTGTAACGTAGCTTAAAATTGGCTAATGCAAAAAGTGGGTTGCTCAAAAGCAGACATGATGGGATTCTCTTGTTTACAAAGTGGTTTGAAGACAATATAGTTTTCATTTTTTTCCACAAAGCTTTTCTTTCGCACAAGCTGTTCATTTTATCTAAACAGTAAGCGTTAAAAAGCATCAGCATTAGAATAAACATGGCATATGATTTGTCACTGAAGATGTGAACACTGGTGCAAGCTGCTCTATTAAAGCTGTTCTGTGATTTTAGCACCACAGTGTGAAGTATTCATGAAAACAACTCTTTGGTCAGGCATGTTTTTATGAATGCTCTATTATTCTAAAACTGTAATTTCATTTTAATGCTGCAAATAGGACTGGAGCCAGAAAGTCTGAGCCAGAAACAGGTCTATCAATTTAACTTCTGCACATTTTGGGCTATGTTGGCCATTCGTATATTCAAAATATTCAGCTTATTCAGGATACAGGTGCAATTATTTTTTTTTCTAACTTTTTTCATTTTCAAAATATTTATCAAATATTTTTCTTTAGAAATACAGAAAAAATGCTTCAGTTTCTATTTTTTTTTTCCAGCATGCTTATGTGTCTTTGCCTTTTATGTTACTTTTATGCAGAGGATTAGAGTTGCAGTGAAAACAATAATAATAATAAAAATAAAAAAAATAAAAAACAAGAAAGAAAGAAAGAAAATTCTCAAAATTCTGAAATTAAAGTCAGAAATTCTGACTTTTTGTCCCCCGTTGTGGAGCGAAAAAGTGGAATTGGAAATTCTGTCTGTGCATATTTTGAGCACAATAACTTGAAATATAAGTGCGGTACTTACTTACATTTTGGTGTGTGGCTGAATGGAGGTGTAAGAAAAGTTATTTTCAAAAGCTGGGGTGCCACGTGAAAATCCAATCCAATTCATGCTGCCACAATTGTGTACCTTATGAGATGGACAACTTATTTTTTATTTTATTTTTTTATTTTTTTAACATTGCTTAAATTATAGTTTCCTCAATTGACTGTAGTGGTAGGTGGGGTGGCTAAAGATTAATCTACCATGGCCAAGGCCACCATTGGCCACCCCCTGGCTCCGCCATTGCACCTGGTTGTCAAAAACTAGAAACGTTCATTATTCAAATCCCTCAGCAACAGGGTACATTGACATACAGCTTGCTTAGGTTTTGTTTGTGTGTTACTTTTTAATTTTAGCTTTTAGCTTGCATTTAGCTGCTTTTGGGGTTTTTATGTAGCATTTTGCTTCTTCAGCCCTTAGCTAGGGGTTTTGCTTCTTTTAGCTTTAATAACTTTTTCAGCAAATTTCTGCACAATAACTCAGCATTCAGCACTTCACACTACATTGAAGTAGATATTATTGACAATAACCGTGCCACCTTCTTCAAGCACCTTGATAACAGTTTATCTGTTTTAACTGTGCTATAGAAATAAAATTGACTTGACTTGACTTCTTCCCAGTTAGTAAGCCAAAATTTACAATGTAAAAATGTAAACCTTTTAAAACAAAATAATAAAAAGAATAACCCATTAGTACCAGAGCATAGAATGAGTCACGACTCATACAAGTTTTATGACTTTTCGATTCTTTGCTGACACAAATTGCTAAATTTCAAAGTATATTTTTTAAAGTCCCATTAACAGGTGATAATGGGTTTGGCACAATTAATTGGGACATTAGAAGCATTTTTCAACATGTGGTGCCTAAGAACTCAATTTCTTATGAGCTGTTTTGTTGAATCTGCAGTAACTAATTTTAATTATCACTTTCAGAGAGTGCAACAAAAAAAGGCCTAGTCATTTTTTATCTTAATAAATAGCCAGCAAATATGTGCTAATTAGTACCAAGCAACATTAATAATTTATCTTTCCACACAGTGAATATAAGTCACATTAACTTCCTTTTTTGTGCCTCTGTGTTTACTAGTTGCTAACCTTGGTTGCTATGCTGTCCTAGGCAACTAGTACACATGCAATTGATCAGTTTTTATTGGAAACAGCTGCATGTTGCTGATAGAAACACAGTAAATTAAAGCTTTGAGGCCGAGCTTTTACTGTACATACAGTGGGTTGCAAAACCACCTTCCTGGATAATCTTTCTATTTTGTTGCCTTACAACTTAGAATCAAATTAGATTTTTAATTTCATTATAAACGTGCATCATCATTTAACCTGATTTAAGTTAAAGGAGGGCAAAAAATGGTTTAAATTAAAGAAGCATACTGCTTATCTTTTATGCCACTGTTAAATAAAGATAATCTTATGACTGGAAAGGATATAGTCATAGCCATCATGGTCAAACCTTGTAAATGATGCCATCTAAAACTGAATGAACTGTTAGCACTTGGAGTTTGTGTTGAGGATGACTTCCAGCTACTACTACATCAAACTTTAGCTCAACATCTGTAACCTTTACTCAGACTTAGCCAATTGTGTGTTGACTAAAGCTGATTATCAGAATTGATCAGTTCAGTTGAATCAAAATGTCAGTTTACTCCACAGGTATGGGTCAAAGTGCTTTTCAACCCAATCTGTGCCCTCATTTACTCAGTCAAACACAGACATATAGCACTCTACTAAATCCAGAAAGCTAATCTGAGTAAATTGTTCTTTTGAGTCTCACCAGTGTTTTCTGGATTTCCTATCATACACCAATGGGCAACATCAGAGGCAATGAGAGTTTTCTGGGTCTTGCCCCATACCCTAGCCAGTCGGGGCACATACCCTGAGCCTGGTTCTGCTGGAGGATTCTTCCTGTTAGAAGACAACTTTTCCTTTCCACTGTCGCCTGTGCTCAGGATGGGAGGTTGCAAAAAAGTGGAGATTGGACAAAATCTGTTGGCTTCCTTTGATAGAGAACTTTCACTAATTGACATTTTAAATGTATGTGAATGTTTTGTACAGTGCCCTGAGACAACATGGGTTGTGAACTTACTGCAAACTGGTGGAATCAAACATCTGACTCTCTTTGGAAAATGACTTCTCACTTCTACCACTGGGCCACAAAGGTTAAATGATGTACGCCCAATGATTACTTTGAGAGTTTTATACAAATCTGTCCAGCAGTCCATAATGCATTATGCTACAAAGTAAAATAAAAGGTGTTATTTCAACAATTAATGCCAAAGTTTAATGTCAATGTCAATTGTATTCACATAGCACTTCAACAACAATGTTGAGCAAATTGCTTCACAATCAGGAAATCTAGCAAGAAAATAAATGAAATAGAAAACTTTTAAGCAGAGTTGTGCAACAAAAAATGTTTGTGCTGACGTTCTCACATAATAGTGCACAAACATTTAGCTAAATGTTTGGAAAATTGAATTGGACATAATCATTTTGTGCTTTAAGATTGTGGCAGTCATCTTGAGCTGGCTTGACATCAAATGTTAATGAGTTTTAGAGGTGCATCCAGTGAAAACTTTGAAAGTTTTATTTTCATGAAATATTTTGCTGACAGACAAAGTTGACCCCAATAGTAATTAGCAAAGTTTTAAACGCTGATCTTGCACCATCAGTTTGCTTTGAAAATATATGTTGGGAACACGTCTCAACTGTAACTAGCACGATTAGTGGAGAGAAAGGACTTAGGAATTCAGACCATGAGGGAATCAAGAAACTAGATTTAGTCATCACAAAACAATGAAAAGAAAAAGCTGGAGTGGCAGCAAAATATATTAATGAACAAACTCAAAGAGACACAGAAAACAACAGACATGACCTAAAGCACAATGGTAGACATCATGTGAGTGAGGGCTGATGAGACAAAGGCTACAGGTGAGACCAATGGTCAGGTGTGAGTGGGCGGGGCAGGAATAGATGGAGCTGCAGGGAAACAATGGAGAAAAGACACTATCTGAAAAAAATACAAGGAAAAGCACAATACAGCAATTAAAATACTGTAAACTCAAACAACACAGATCCTGACAACCATCACACCAAACTTTAGTGCAATATCTGTAAAACTGACTGAGTTATAGTGAATCAGTTGCCTTAGGCGGCCATCTTGAAATGAATTTACTTTAAGTCGAATGGGCGCCTGTGTTTTTTAAATCATTACAGAGATCTGCTGTGTTATCTAGGCTTTGCAATCCACTCTGGTGGCAAGTTTCTAAAGAGAAATGACAGAACTGACTTTTTGGAAAAGAAAATGAAAGAGTGAGCCACATTTCTGGCAGCCGAAGTGCTACTGAGCCCCATACAACAATGCCCTTGACTTAAGCCCAATTAATCTAAATACCTGGGGTTGGCATGGCATTCATCTTGGATGCTGCACCGGGGAGCATCCTGGTAATTAAATTTTTAAGAGTAGGACCACAGGAGCCCAGACAACCAACAGAGTCTGATAGAAACAGACAGTGACAGAGTAAAAGAGAACAGAGAGGAAAGGTCAGGAAGTAATCGGGCGAAAATGTTGGAAACACTGAGAGCTTCACTGAGCCCCTGATTTTACTGCATGCACCAGGAAAGGTGAGGTTGCACACAGTTGCACACAGGGACACGAGAGCAGAAGGCAAGCTACTCTGTAAAAAAAAAATAATAAAATTTAAAAAAAATGTTTTTTTTTAAGAACAAGACCTGATTGAGAAATAAAGGAGACAATTTGAAGCAATATTCCTTGAAGAAATGCATATCGCCCGCCACCTTTCATGCCAGAGTTTTACATTAAAATGACTTCATGATGAGTAATAAACACGTTTGTGCACATTTGGTCAAACACTGAAAGTAATTAAGGGCACTCTGGTGCAAAGTCTTGAGTGATCAGTTAGCAGTCAGAGTATGTGTTGTGAATGACTGTCAGTTACTACCACAGCAGATTTTAGCTCATTAGTCACTGAGGTATAGCCATGTAGGCTGCGGCGGTCATCTTGAATTGGGTTTACTCCAACAGTTAATTAAGGTACATGCAGGTACTGTTTCATTGAAACTTGTCTAGTGATTCTTGAGGTATTTTGCTAACAAACAGAATTGACTCCTGCAGTTAAGAGTATATTTTGGGGATCACTCTAAGATACTACCACACAAGCTGTTAGCAAAATATCTGTAAAACTGACTGTGTTTGCTATAGTTCATCAGCGCTCAGTTGATCACACTTCAAAGGTTAATCAGTTGTACATGTACACCCAGTACTTCCTTAATGAATTACAAATATTCCCATGATTTATAGGATATTTTGGTAACAGACAAACTAACACACAAAGACATGAGCAAAAACCAGCACTCCTTCGCCTTTGGGCGCAGCACAATAACAAAACCTAAATCGAATCTGAAAAAAAGAAGCAAACAGAAAATTATAACAAAAACCACAGAGAATGTTTGGATTCTGACATGCATTTGTTTTGTTGAAGGGAGACTACACACAATATACTGAAATCCTTACTTTGGTATTTAAGGAAAATATAGTTTCTTCTCTATTTTTTGTTTGTTTGTTTGTTTTCCACGTTCGTCCGAGTCAGCATGCCCAGGTGGAGTCTGTCTCCACTGGCAGCCATTAAAATCTCATCATCCGCCCAACAAAGAGACTGGTCGGAAAGGTCAGAGGCGGAGGGTGGCAGGAAGCTGGCATCGCTCGCTCAATCATTCAGACACACACAAAGTCACACGCATGCACATCATTGCTCACAAGCACACACCAACACGTGAAAGTTGTGCACACGTTCAAGTCTGCACAGACGAAAAACTGAACCCAAACACAGAAAATGACGTTTGCAACAGGACTTGGAACATTGATCACAACTCGTACATGAAAACTGTAAACATACTCTTTGACACAAATACTCATTCATGCCCACTTATATGTACACCCCCCTCCCCCCACACACACACACCCACAGACACACACACACACACTGCTCCTGGGATTACTGCTGTCACTCATCACTGTGAACTTCATCAGATGTCTTGCTGAGACTCCATGGATATTTCATAACGCTCCACTGCAAATTACCATGAATATTTCATGACGACATGTTTTAATGTGTTTAAGTACGCAGTATGTTCTCATGTATGGAGCGCACAGATGGAAAATTATAAAGCGATGGTTAAGAGTTATCTGATCTCCTAAAATCAAACTGTGAAAAAACAAAAAACTTAATCTTCCACTCCTTTAATTTAAATATTCTCTGCCTCTGCTCGTGTCAGTTTATATTCAAGATGGCTGCCACAGCCTCTTCTTGCAAAAAGTGTTAAAGCTCAGAGTATATGATGGAGATGACTCTCAACTACTACCACAGCACATTTGAGCTCTATTATTCATCTTGATCCCAGATCTGAACCTGTCTGTGGTTTTGGTTTATTTACAGTCTTCATGTTGGGGTTATTTGTGTCTTATATTCGGTTTTACTTACCGTACTTGCCACTGTACATGTCGCACCACCATATAAGTCAGATCAGTCCAAAAATATCTAATGAAGTGGAAAAAAACATACATTTATTCAACCTTTATTTAGGTTGATTAATCCCATTGAGCCTCGAGGACTACAAGAGAACTGTTTTCAACAAAGAATGATGACAACAGTGACAACAATGGACAATCATAAAAGAGCCATACAGATTTTTTTTAACAATTTAAAATAAGATGTCAAAAAAGTAGCAAACCAGCTACAGTAGATTATAAGACAACTGTAACAGGAATATGTCTGCATTGGTTCTTGCCAGGAGTCCACCAGATGTGCCATTTAGAGAGGTCAAGGTCGAGAGCTTCAGATCTTTTTGTAAGATAATCCAGGAAACAGGAGCCAAGTAGGAAAGGGACCTTTTGCCTAGTTCAGTCCTCACTGTGGGAACACTGCAGGTAATCATGTCCTGAGAGCGCATGCTGTAGCTGCACTCACGCAGAGACATGTAGGAGGAGATGTATGAAGGCAGCAGACCAAGAAGTGA
>JARVGV010000002.1:10797602-10808123 GCA_031762435.1 Hypsolebias longignatus
CAGGAGGCAACGGGGCCCGCCCCCCCCCCCCCACTCCCGCCTCAAACACTCCCCCTGCTGCTGTTTGTCTGAACAAAGTTCCACAAGTGATTTGATTCTGATTCTTCTTTGGGAACCGATTCTTTAATATTTCAGTTCCATGCGTCATTTAGTGAAATGATCTTTTCCCTCCTCAGAACATAAGATATGAGCAGAGCTGCAGCTGCAGCAGGGGATAGACTGGAATGTGCTGTTTTTTGTTTTTGTTTGTTTGTTTGTTTGTTTGTTTTGTTTTTTTTTTAACTGGAGAAATGACATTTCCTGCGTGTGAATTACTGCAGAACTTGCTGAAAAACAGCTGAAAACAGCTTAAACTGAAATGGTAGAACTATATTGCAGAATAAAGCAGAAAGAACATGTTTGCCCAGTGATGCGAAACAAAAATGAGCACAAAAAAAAGTAAATTGAATTAGCATTAAAAACAGCTGAAAAGTAGCTAAAAAGGGCAAAAAGAAGCTTAAATTGCCAGAAGTGAAGAGAGCACATTTTTACTGAATTAGGCTGACAAAAGCTAAAATGAGTACAAAAAATGTGGAATTTGCTGAAAAAGCTAAAATTAGCATAAACGGCTAAATAGTAGCTGAAATTGCAGAAAAAGCTGAAACTTGCAGAAATAAGCTGAAAGGAGCATAACAAGCTGAAATTAGCAGAAAGATATAAGAAGCACAGAAACATTGTAGCTGAAATAATCTGAAAGGATCACAAAACAGATTAAATGACCTGAAAGTGGCTGAAACAAGTTTAAATTTGCACAAGGAAGCTGAACAAAATGTGAACTGAGCAGTAAAAGTTTGTAGACGCATCTAAAGTCTTGAAGGATGTAAAATGAGCTCAATTCATTTTTTTAATGAGAAAAAAGTAACAGAAAAGGCTAAATATTTTCAAACAGCTAAAGTTGTACCAATGCCAAACGTCATAGCGGATTGTTCTGAACGTTTTGATATGATTTGTTGAGGTGGCTTGAAAACTGCGGGACGTGAAACTCACCATGAAATGTATGGAAGAAAAATGTCTCACAATAGTGTGAATGCTTCATAAAGCTTCAAACTAAAACACAGAGCTGCAGAGATTGACTTACTGAGCTGCTCCTTAAAGGCCTATCAATCCTTGAAGGAATGCACCCGCCGCCTTGTTCCCACCACACTGAATTTCAGCTCATTATCTGCACAACTGACCGAGTTTTATCTATTTTTGTGTTGTCAATGTTAATTATCTGTGGCCGTCATTGTGAATTGGATTGACATAAAAAGTTAATCAGCTGTAGTCGTACGTCAAGTGACTATGTTCTGAAGGTTTCACTAATCTGTCAGACACATCATGAGATATTTTGCTGACACACAAGCACAAGTTGTTGTTGTTTGTTGAATCAGATGTTTGTTAAATCAGATGTTGTTGTTGAATCAGATGTTTGTTGAATCAGATGTTTGTTGAATCAGTTGTTGTTGAATCAGATGATGATGTTGAATCAGTTGTTGTTGAATCAGACGTTGTTGTTGAATCAAATGTTGTTTGTGTAGAAAAAGATGCATCTTGTACAAAACTTAAAGATTTCAAGTCTTGCAGATTATTATTATTATTATTTTTTTTTTTTGCATTTTCTTCTATCAAGAAAAATACAAATATTCCAGATTTTTAATGTAGCAAATGAACTTAATGGTTATAAATTTTGTTGTTGTTTTGTTTCACAATAAAAACATCCACTCTGTTTTAGTCCAGGCTGTGCAGAGTTTCAAGTTCTGCAGTTTTATAATTCTTTCATTATTTCATCTTTGCCCTGATGCTTTCAGTTTTCATATTTTAAACAATTTGCAGATGTGTCTCTCTCTGTAAGTAGCCGAATGTTTTGTTTACTTACAGAGGAGTTCTTCAGCAGCTGGCAGCGTTCTGAACAAATCGGATTCGACGAGTTTGCAGAAAAAAAGCTGATCCCAGAACTGAGGGTAAGATATTTCCTCAGTGGGTCATTGTTGCACTCCTCTCCACTCGACTGGATGTTCTGAGCTCAGCTGGACTGACTATAGAGCAGAAGGAATTCATCTTTTACACTCGGCAGAGTTCTCCCAAAATGGCCGAAGCTGCTCTTTAAAGGCTGAACGTGGCTGCAGATGCTTGTGATCTTCTTCGTCCAGATGTTCTGTTGTGCTCAGAAGGCCAGCTGGGATGTGGTCACACAGACGTGAGCAAAAAGACACATTTTGGAGGAGAATGTTTGTGAAATTTGGTTTTATCATTTTGAGGACACAGTCATTTTGTCTGACCTGCAGGGTTGAAATGGAACCACCTCATCATATTCACACTAGCCTAAACATTGCAGCTGCTGTGCATCACTTTGATCCTTTAACTTTATTTATTTATTCATTTTTTAGATGCATGCACTTTTTTCCTAGTTTTTTTTTAATTATTATTTTTATTGTTTTTTTTCCCTTTTACATTAAGTTTCCCTATAGTGTTTGTGGACAGTGAGGAGGGTGCAAACAAGAAAAGCAATTCACTGCATGAGTTTGAACGTTTGACAAAAACGTGTGTGTGCATGCAGACTGGATGGCTAGAAGTCCTGGATACGTTATTATTTAGGAAAATGTATTAAAATTGCCATCATTGCATTTGTAAACTGTTGAAAACTGTAGCTGTCAATGTAAATTGTTAAAAAAAAAAAAAAAAAAAAAAGGCAGCTGTTTTATTTTGACGTCAATAAGAACACTGCATGTCTTGGTCTATGACGCCCTCTGCTGGTCAAATAGAAAACTGCACCAATGAAGGCATTGGTTGAAATACTTCCACAAAAAAACACACATGATGTTTAAAACACTTTAAACTGCACAGAGGACAGTGAAGTAGCTTCCTGGAAAAGGAAAAGCCACTAGAATAATTTTAAATGACAGAACAAATATTTTCCTCCTGTCGTGTCAGTGAATCCAGTTGTTTTGGCTCATTTCTGGTGACCTAAGTTCGATTTGGTACCGGCTCTGTGACTCTGAGCTTTGGCTGTAAACTCAGAACTATCAGAATTTGGTTTAAAAACATGTTCACACATATTTTTTTTTTCTTCTGATGACTTGGTGCAGGAGGTTCACAGCAAAATAACAAATACACACAACTACCACTGGTTAGAAATACAAATAAAAATGCAACTGGATGTGAAAATATGCAAATGCATCAAATATACAGAAGTAAAGGAGGGAAACAAAGATCTGCAATGTATGAAATTTGCTATGCATACATTTTAAATGCAAAATGTGAAAAAGTACAAACAGGAATTTAGCCTGATTACAGCTATGCCCTTTGAGAATGGCGTCCTAGTGAGTGTTCAATCATGGCAGCTGAACTGGTTTTCCAATGTCAGATACTGGTTCTGATAGACTGTAGCCTCCAGTTAGAGGGGTGAGACAGTCTGCCTGCCTCACTGGAGGTGTGCAGGTTCTGGAGGTCATCTTGCAGTCGGTGACCTCAGCAGAACCCCTGACCTGCTGTTGTCTCTTTGGCACCAGAGCGCCGGACTGTGATGGAGTGGGCGAGGAGGGATTCGAACGCACCAGTGCTGACTTTGGCAGCTTCAGGTTCTTCAGCTGCTGCAGGAGGTTTAGCTGCTGGTGTGACGAGAGGACTGATGTTTAGCTCTCTCTTCAGGATCTGTGAGAAGATGGTACTGAGTAGAGATGCATGTTGGATTTTGGTTGATATCTGATATGCCAATGTGTTAAAACTTATCTGGCCAATACCAATATTTTTTCCTAAACCCACTTACAGACTACACAACTTTCTCTGCTATGGAATTAAAATACATTATTCTGCATGGTCTTTGTCAGTTTGGCCTGCTACAAAGAGCAGATGCCAAAAAGGGGGCTGGAAATGATGCAACACTTCAACTTGGATTATGTTTAATGTCAAATTTATTCATGATATTTACTGTCATACAAAAACAGCTGCTTTTATATCTGTGTTATTTTGATGGATGTCCAATATTGAACTTTATCGTAATATTTGGCCGATACCATACCGATAATATCGTGCATCCCTAGTACCGAGGAGGAAGGGTGGCACAGCCTCAACTGGGAAGTTCTCCAGAATGACAGAGGAGCAGAGTTCCTCCTGAAGTCCACAATCATCTGCATGGTCTTTATAGTGTAGAGCTCAGTGTTGTTGTTTTTACATAAGGTTGCCAGATATGACACTCTTTACCTCACCTTCAGTAGTTTCACCCCCCCAGGGACCACCAGACCATTGTGGCCTGGCATGTAATTTAATCGTCCTCAAGTGAACCGGTTGTGTGTCTGCACCATCCAGATGTTTCAGTGACACATTTATTGTGATGTCATTAAGATGTTTTGCTTTTTTCTCTCTTCAGGGACCAGATTAAAGAAAAATAGAATAAACACGTGGACTAAAAAGGTTCAAAACCCTACGCAAGTTAAGGTTCTTGAACGCACCCTAAAGCATCAGGTCAGTGGAAACACGTTTTTTAAATTTAGAATAGAAAAGTTGAACATTGCGGAGGGGTGTGATGAATGTTTATTAGTTTTTCATTCTTTGTGTGCGCTTCCTGTGAAACGATTAATTAATTCAACCTTTATTTATACAGGTTAATCACATTGAGCCTCTGGGACTCATTTACAAGAGACCTGGAAATATGAAATAACTTAAAGAGACAAACGGAAAGAAAATTAAGAGATTTTTAAACATGGTTCATTTAATGCTTATTAAACAGATGTTTTTTTTTATTATTTTATTTTAGGATTAAAGAAAATTATCAAAATGTTAAAACATTTGCCACCAAAAAAGAAACTGTTTAAAAATACAGCACTACAGCTCAAATAATTGTTTTTCCTGCTAATGCTGATCGGCTGCTCTCATTGAACGGTTTATTTTGAATCAATCTCCTATTTTGTGTAACTAGACAAATCAGATTTATTTATGAAACATATACAATAGACTGAGTCCAGAGAAGACCTGCAGGATTATTTTGAAAAACTCAGCTTTTCTAATATGTTGCTTTGAATGTACTTATCACAGTCTTTCAGACCAGTCATAAACAATATCCTGACTATATTTATCTCAGATTAGTGATTAATGCGTTAATATTTGTAGTTTGTTTGCAAAAATCTGTGACTGGATGCTAATTAGCCCGTGTGTTTGTTCACCAACAGAAACAGTCAAAGTGGCTGAAAATAGGTTCAACTCACGGCCTTGTTTGTTTACCTGCTCCAACCACAACCAGCCTGATGCAGATCCGTCACATGAGTGAAGCTTCCGCTAGTTTTCAGCAGATTCTGCTTCGTCTACTCAGGGGAGTCCAGTCCTGGTCCTGGAGGGCCACTATCCTGCATGTTTTACTTGTCTCCTGGTCCAACTCACCTGATTCATGTTCTGCAGAAGGATTTTCACCACCCGTTGATTCAGATCAGGTGCGCTGGAGCAGAGGAACATCTAAAACATGCAGGACACTGGCCCTCCAGGACCAGGACTGAACACTCGTGGTTTACGTTGAGTGTGGACCCACATTTCAGACTTGCGTTTATCCGGAAAAGCACTGGAGTAAACTCGGTGGGTGCACACAAACAAAATGAATCGAACACAATTTAGAACTGACCATTTATTTAAACTGAACAGCATAAGCGTACAAAGTCTCTACAAAGCTAGAAAATATCTAAACATACCTTTAGCCATGGGGGGGGGGTACAAGCAAAGATCAGACCCTGTGCAGAACCAATACACACACATCACTAGCTTCTGGGTTTGTCTAAATGTAGTCTTTTTCACAAAATAGGATAAACATTAGAATATCAAAGATATACACAACATCTGTAATAAAGGTTATTGTCACTTTTTATACAAAGCACCTTATTATAAACCCCCTCCGTGCACGGACAGACGCGCTGCACGTGCACCGGAGCGGAAAGATTCAAGGCCATTTTGGAATTGATTATAGACGGAAATCTCTGCGCCACACGTGGTCTGGAAATAAACATCCATCGTGCACAAACAAGACAATAAGAACACAGACGGGCGTGGCTGAACTTTGACCCCTTCAGGCGCTGAGGATCCACTCTGCCTTCAGACCGACGACATCTTTAAGTTCATGATAAGAAGACATTTAACAGCTCAACAGCTGAGGCACAGATGACAGTCCCAGTGTGTCAAACTCAAGAGCCATGGGCCAAATCTGGTCCCTGAAGATGATCAATTAATGATAAAATATTGATCTAATCGTTTTTCTTTAAAACAACAACTGATAAATACATAATTTAGTGTAGACTTCTTTTGCCAGCTAACTTTGAAGCCAGAAAGAAGGCTGGGTCATATCATTACTGATTCTGATGTGGACAGATTAACAATGTCAAATGAGACGGATCAAACTCTTGTTCATGAACCTGCAACCAAGAAACGACATCATGTATCTGACTCGAGCTAATGTATCAGCTGCAAGTGGCCCATGGCTCAGACAGTTTTAAAAAGTTGGCTCCTTTTGGTAACAGAGTTCAACACCCCTGGCTCTGCCGGGCCAGATGTTGAAATTCTTTAAACGTCTTCACATCATTTAATTTTCCTGCAGCTTCTCAGCTCATATCGTTTCATTTCCTCCCTTATCTTCTGTGTTTCATGTCACATGATGACTGTCTTTGGTAAGCAGGTGATAGATGAGAGCAGCCTGTTAGCTTAGCGTCAACACGTTACATGTTAGTGCTTCAGTGTGAAGAACCCGCGGTCCGGCTTCCAACTAAAGACTGTGGTGGGAACAAAAACTCAGGGTGTGATGATGAGAGAGGTCCTAAAGTTAAGAGTCAAAGTGTAGTGGCTTTACAGATGTCTCATTTCAGGACTGAAGTTTCTGGATCCTCAGGACTCACACAGCTGCTCCCTCTGGATTTAACCATGTGACGTTTTGCTTTTACCTGAATTGATTTTATTTTGTTTTACGTATGAAAATCTCTGGACCTCACTCAATTACAGGCATCTCACGTTATTTTCAACTGCTTTAAGCTCAAATGGTTGAAACTTAAATAGTTTTTCAATCCTTTCGTGGTTTGTGTAAGTCTGTCAGGAGTTTTTAACCCTTTGCGCAGATGCCAAATGTTTTGTGAGTTCGTTTGATGCCTGCAGATGAGAGCAGCTTAAAAATAAAATTGAAAAACAGGATGTAAAATCAGCCGGTTGTTTTTGTACTGTTAGTAAAATATCTAAAAAAAAAATTAAAAATCTCTTAACGGATTTTAACAAAATACTTTATTATTATTTGATGTAAATCATTTACTAATAACTTGTAGTTAAACCAATTCAAGATGGCTGCCATATCAATCAACCTTAGCCAACACAAAAATGACAGAGGATTTTATGGATACTGAGCTGAAGTTTGGTGTGGTAGTATCTGAGAGTCATCCCCAACACAATCTGAGTACTAGAAGTTCCCATAAGAAAATATGACATATTATGATGTTTAAGACCAAAAGAACTAATCTTTTCAACGTAGGATTACCGTAGTAGAAAACCTGGCGGGTGATAATGATAAGCATCCTTCAAGGGAAGCGTGGACTTTACTTCTGTACAGAGGATTTTGATGTTGGCCGTGTTAAAATAAAATAAAACAATTCAAGAACATTTCCATTTGGGACACTTTATGTGTTTGAGTCCACCTACTGATTCATAAATATTTGAAACTAGTTCCTGAAATATTAGTGAAACAAATTTTATTTCCATCTTATTTTTACCTTGGCTGTATGTTTTTTATTTTTTATTTACCTGAAAACAAACTCAGATGTGTATTAAAGCTGCTGGTGTATAGATTTAAATCCATTCATTTTTCTCTCTACAGGGTTTGAATCTGTTTTTCGGGAAGAGTTTGACAGTTTTTCTTCCTGTTAACATGTGAAGTACTTTGCAATGTGTCCCAACCCTGGTCCTTGCGGAACACCATCCTGCATGTTTTAGTTGTTGCCCTGCTCCAACACACCTGATTCAATGATTTAATTACTTCCGCATGTTCTGCAGAAGCCTGTTCAATAATGAAAATCAGGTATGTCGGAGCAGAGAAACAACTAAAACGTGCAGGAGGGTGTTCCGCAGGGACCAGGGTTGGGAACCCCTGCTTTAGGGGGAAAAGTGGATTTTATCTTTTTTTTAATTTTTTTTTTTTTTTTTTACTGTGAAACAAAACAACCTCAGTCGTTAAACGAACCTTAGTTTTCCTCACATAAATTAAATATTTAAATTATATTTTCCTAGTTTAAACTGTTTTGGCTAAAAGGCCTCTATTAAGGAAACTGTTTGAACGTGTTAACGCTCCGATGAGGATTTACTGGACAGGCTCACAGAATGGACCAGTTCTTTTAAGCAGTAGCAGGTTTCGAACGAGGCACCAGATAACATCAAGTGTGCAACACATGGAAAACATAACTACAAGCAAACACCATCATTAGATACCAAACAAACAAAAAGTACGTGATGCTGACATCTTTAAGAAGAATCTGTCAGGATGATCCAGTGCTTTACCGTCAAACACAAAGAACACTCATTAAATACAGTATTAGGCTTTGGATATTTGGCTAAAAGACACAAAGTCAAGGACCAAACTCAGTTATTGTCGCGCTACAAGTTATTTGTGTCTACACACATTCCACAACACGGACTCGTCAGAACATCAGCAAAACAGAACTAAAATGTCTGCAGCCAAAGGCACTTCATGCTGCTGAGCACAACACGGACGACACGCCAACGCTTTTTGGTTTCTGATTCATAAACAAGTTTTGCTCTGACGTGGAGTTAGACGACTGGAAGAAAACTCTTTATTTTAACTAAGATCCCGACACACGAGATGCTAATAAGGCTTCTAGTCCGGACAGAAAACCAACATGTGGAACGCTTCAGGCGTCTGGCAGAATGGACAGGTCCGCTTCCATGGTCTAAATAAACTTTAACCACGACAACAACAAACTCGAACCTTACTGGAGTGAAACATTTCTGTGTTGGGACACCAGGAACGATGCTGCGGGGTGTCTAAAAACTCACAGTGCTTTAAAAAAGAACTCATAACAGTATGTTCAGATTTATAATCCTCAGATCTCAGTCGTCTTTGCTTAGATTTACTGCCACGTCTCATCCCCTTTAAAGTGCCTGAGACAAACTTTTCCTACAAATACAAAAAGTGGAAGAAAACATCTTCATATTTAAGAAATTTGTCATAATATACATGATCTTGTCACATTGTGTCACATAACTGCCATATTTTCTTTTGAACTTGGCCAAAATTAAACAGGAAGTGACATCAAAGGGGAACTGCCTGGTCTTTGTTTCTTGAAACAATATTACAGTATTTTTCGGACTATAAGGCACTCTTAAAATCCTTTAATTCTATCATAAATTGACAGTGAGCCTTATAATCCGGTGCGCCTTATGTATTAATTAGGCCTGTCACAATAACAAATATTGCTGGGCCATTGTCTCAGAAATTACTGCAATAAACGATAATATTGTTTGAAATTTGACAATATTTAGTCATTTTTGTCAAATATAAGAAGAAATGTTGATTGATTTTGTGTGTAGTACCTTTTTTAACCACTGAATGGCAGTATAAGACTGTTTGAACCGGAGGATGGATAGTGAGGGAGCGAGCAGCATGTCTCTATTAAAAAAAAATGGGAGGGAGGCCCCTTGTGACATGGGCTGTCATCGTTCCTGTTTTTCGGATCTCAAAATGGTGGACGCTCGATGTGGTATGAGTTTTATACCACAGATTTAGTCACACAAAGCTTTTAATTAAAAAAATAAAAAAATCAGTAAACAAGTTCTCAGCTTCTTTTTGCAGAGAAAAACAATGTTTTAGACGAAGACAAGTTTCAACCATAAATTCTGGAGCTTGACAAGACGGGAGTTTCTTTTCCCAGAGATCGGCCTGTTAGCTTAACTCGTAGCTTAGCTTCTCAACTTAGCTTCTTTTAACGATGCAAAAATGTGATTTTATAAGGTTAAAATGTATTTTAAAGAGAAAAGAGAAAGGGAGGGGTCAGTGAAGAGCACCAGAGTTGAGCCTTTTGTCATCCAGTGTCTCCAACAGAAAGAGACACGAAGAAACAATAAAACCGATAAATGAAAATGAGGTTGATAATTTTCATTTATTACGCGATGAATTGTTTTATTGTTTATTGCGACAGGCCTAGTATTAATTCTGGTTGTGCTTACAGACCTCTAAACGATTTTATGTGGTAAATGGCACTTAAAATCAGTCTAAATTAACTTGTTTCACTTAATGCACCTTGTAATCTGGTGCAGCTTATAGTCCAAAAAATATGGTATTTGAACTCTTGATTCTTTATCATCTCTTAGAGACTCAAAATAATCTAAAGAAACATCAGATTTTCCTCTCCCGTTTGTGTTTACCATTGTAGAAATGCAAATGTTCCCCTTTGACATCGCTTCCTGTTACGGTGCACGCCAATATCTCAACTGTTCATCTCAGCGGGGGGGGGGGGGGGGGGGGGTTCTTTCCAAAAA
>JARVGV010000002.1:10906368-10917138 GCA_031762435.1 Hypsolebias longignatus
ATGGTGGGGGTTAAGGGCCTTGCTCAGGGGCCCAGAGTGGTGCGAATGATGTTGTCGGTACCGGGGTTTGAACCGGCTATCTTCCGATCACAAGCCCACCGTCTAACCACTGCGCCACCACTCCCCCAATTATTAGTAGTCGTTTGTGTTTTACTGCCTATTCTTCCTGTTTGGTATAAATATATTATGTGTTTTGCAGTTTTCTGCCCTCTGTTTCCCTTTTTGCCATCAACTCCCCCTTTTTTATTTTTTATTTTATTTTTTTTAAACTCTTCAGTCCTGCCACGCCCACTCACACCTGCTCCCTGTTCCATTTAGCCCAGCTGTCTCTAATCTCCTCGTCAGCCACAGTCCATATATTCCCTCTGTCTTCATCCATAGACCAGATGAGCATCACACATCCTCCTCTGCACCTTCTGATGTGCTGCCTCAGCTGTTTTCTTTCATTCTTTATTTAAAGGGTTATTTTATTTTAAGAGCTTAGAAGTTGTACCTGCCAAATCATCCTTCCAGTAAAGAATGAAGTTTGAGTTTAAATGAACTATAATAAGTACATATGGTGCTTTATATGCATGACTGCAGGTAATTATTGCACCGGTAGAAACGACTCACTTATTAAAAATCATTTTAAATGTGTGCACTGTAAGAAGCTTTATAGCATTGAAGTTTGCAGTGCATTCATTTTAAGCCTGTAATAAAATATGCAATAATATTAATCGTTATTCTTTACCTAAAAATTGATACATAAGTAAAATCTGGCACTGATGTACTGCAATTAAAGAAAAGGTTTAAATGATGTGTTTTAATTTAAGAGCTTACAGTCTGATGTAAAACTGACACAATGCTATGAAAGTATAGAGGGTCAAAAGTGCCTCAATTTATACACACAAAAACTATAAAATACAAAGTGAGTAATCAACAATAGCTGGAAACTATTACAATAATATTAATTGTCATTAATTTATATAAACTGTAACCAAATATGCAAGTAGTTAAATAAATGTGACTATAATTTATGGTTCCTGTCCTGAAGTGGTCATGAAATAATTTAAACTGTTTCTGTGGCGCCATCATCTAATTGGTCAGTTTGCACAAACAGTCCAGGGTGATTCATCCCAGATACTAGACTGATGCAGACACGTCAACATCGTCTTTATCTCTGTATAATGTTGTTAACTTACTTTTTATATTCAAGAATGGTTCTGTTCAGTGCCCTGAGATGACTTCTGGTGTGATTTGACGTTATATAAACAAACAGAATTGAATTTAATTGCAATTTTTAATGATATACTGTAATGCATTTGATGAAACCATATATTACTTGTAGGTCCAAAAATGCATTCCTCAACTGGTGACAGAGCTCGCGTAGTTCTTGAACCGAGATTTTGAAAACGGTCCACTTCAGAACAGAGCAGTCTTGGCAGATCAGTACTGGCTGCACCCGTAGTTTTTTCTAGACCATTTTCCAGTTGAAAATCGTAATGCACAACAAGCTGTCCTGACCTGCTACAAGGTCTGGGGAGACAGTGGGTGAAAAAGCAGGCAATGTCCAAAGAAACCAGCCTGACAAAGTGTTGATCAAGACCACTTTGGAGTGTAAAGTGTCAAAAGAAATACAGAAAATAAACATCATCTTCACAGCTATTCATGAAATGAATGTAATTCCTTGAGGGAATGCTACGGCCGTCGTCCATGCTAAAACTTCAAGATCTCACACAATCTCTTAGTGTCTTGGACATGTTTTAGGAGTGACTCTCAGCTGCTGTAACATTTCAAAACTAGCTAAATTAAATGTGTTAGCCTTTTTTTTGTGTTTGCTGGGGTGGATTAGCTGCAACAACCATTTTGAACCTTGATGGCTTCAAATGTTAATCAGTTAAAGGTCAACAATTTTAATGATGTACAGTTTTCAAACCACAAATTTATCCATTTAAATGAAGATTTGAGCCATTTGTCTTCAGTTTGGGAAGATTAACTTAATAAAAAGTGTGTCTGAGCTTAACCTTTCCTTAATAAATGCACGTATGTGTTAAAATAAGCTTGATTTAATTAGTGTCGCGTTGACGGAAGTGGTGCGCGCAACGCAATGAAACGTACATCTCTTTAAAATGTAGCAAAATAAACACCTAAAAAAATATATTTCTTGGCTGATATTATAGCAGCAGTGTCTCTGAGCTGAACATTATCTTTAAAAATGTTCAAATCTGCTTTATTGAAATTGGTTTGCAACGCTGTCTCATGCGCTTCAGCAGCAGCACACAGATAGCAGGTGCCACCTGCTGTCTGTATGCTTTTTCTAAATCCACAAAGACACAATGGAGTTCTTTCTGACCCTCTCTGTACTTCTCCATCAGGATTTTCAAAGCAAAGATGACGTCTGTGGTGCTTTTTCTTGGCATGAAACCATAATGATGCTCAAAAATTGTCACCTCTTGTCTAAGTCTTGCTTCCACAACTCTCTCCCAGATCTTCATTGTGTGACTCATCAACTTAATTATCCTATAGTTGCTACAACTCTGTGCATCATCTGTGTTCTTAAAAATGGGCACCAACACACTTCATCTCCATTCCTCAGGCATTTTCTCACCCTCAAATATGCTATTGGATATTTGAGTCAAAAACCTCACTGTCATCTCTCCAAGAAATTTCCAAACCTCTACTGATTTTATCATAAGGTCCTACTGTCTTCCCCTTCTTTGTTCTTTTCAAGGCTTTCACTAATCTTTCCAACTTTCAGGTCCACAGTCTATGATCTCTTCTCTTCTTTCTATTTCATTATCTTCATTCATTAGCTCCTCAAAGTACTGCTTTCATCTTCCCATCACATTCTCCTCACTTGCTAGAATATTACCATTTCTATCAAGTCTGCTGCACATCCTTTCTAGCCTGATCCCTCTGTCTTGCCAATCGGTACAAGTCCTTCTCGCCCTCTTTAGTGTCCAGTCTCCCATACAACTAATCACACTCCTTCTGCTTTGCCTTAGCTACCTCCCTCTTTGCTCTGCATTGCATCTCCTTATATCACTGTCTCTTCTCTTCAGTCCTCTTACTGTCATATTCCTTCTAGGCTAACCTCTTTTTTTGAATTGCTTCCTGCGTTTCACTATTCCACCTCCAGGTTTCCTTATCATCCAGTCTTTGTCCAGATGACACACCAAGTACCTTCCTACCTGTCTCTCTAATTACTGCTGCTGTAGTAGCCCAGTCATCTGGAAGCTCTTTCTTACCACACAGTAACTTTAACAGCTCCTCTCTGAACTACTCGCAACATTCTTCCTTCTTCAGCTTCCACCATTTGGTCTTCTTCTCTGATTTTACTATTATTCTCTTCTTCACAACAACAGTCATTCTACACATAATCATCCGATGCCGTCTGGCCATGCTCTTCCCTACCACAACCTTACAGTTCCCAAACTTCCCTCAGGTTTCCACTTCAACGTATAATGTAGACTACCTCATTCCTCCACTCTTATAGGTCATTCTATGTTCCTCCCTTTTTGGAAATATGTACTGACTACAGCCATTTCCATTCTCTTGGCAAAGTCCATCATGTCTGTCCTTCCTGGTTTCTTTCCTTGACACCAAACCTACCCATAACTTCCTCATCCTTTCTGTTTCCTTCACCAACTTGTCTATTCAGGTCTGCTCCGATCACCACTCTCTCCTTCTTGGAAATACTCTCTATCACGTCATCAAGATCTTTCCAAAATTTATCTTTCTCCTTCACATCACATCCAACATAACTGTTAATTCTAAGTTCTAGAATTGTGCTGCACGTGATGGCTGCATGTTGGAATAGCTTTGTTAAATTCATTCTGAGTTTTTGCTTTTGGAAACTTTTAACTCCTCTTTTGCTGGATGTAAATCACATTTTTTGGGATGACCTGGTATCGGATGCTGAGCAGCTGGAATGATTTTTACTGAATTTTTGTAAGTTTTGGACATTTGTTATGATGTGTAACCATAACAACAAGGTGTTTTCAAAAGAGCTGATAAGGAGGCACCATAGATGCATTCCCATCTCCTTGCCCGCTGTGCTTGAGTGTCTGACCACTGAGATCCTAGAACTAGCAGGAAACATGGCTCGTGGTAGCAAACGGACGGGATCGTCCCCCAACACCTGCAGCCAGCTGTCTGCAGCGACAAGGAGCTCGGCCAGCTGCTGGGAGGAGTGGTCACCACTCCGAGAGGAGTTCTGCCTGGCATTCGGGTGTCTAGCTGCCCGGAACAACCAAGAGGCCAGCCGAATCTGGGTGGATGGACCGGATGGCATCTGTGGCCAGTTTCTTTGGCTCCACTGTGGGACGGAGCTTTACAAGAGATCCTTCCTTCCTGCAACTATCAGTATCCATAACATATCTTAATGAAATGAGGATAATGAGTTACAACTTCATTTAATTTCCCTTTGGGATTGATAAAGTATTTTTGAATTGAATTGAACTGAATAACCACTGACAACATTTAGCATCAGACCTTCTACTTCTACCTTCAGACACATCACCTTGTCTGGCACTCTCTTCACATCTACTACATTCTTTGCCAACTCCTCCTTCAGGACCATCCCAACTCCATTTCTCTTTCTATCCACACCATGGTAAAACAGTTTAAACCTTGCTCCAATGTTGCAAGCCTTGCTGCCCTTCCACTTAGGTCTCTTGGACACATAAAACATCTACCTTCCTTCTTTGCATCATGTCAGCCAGCTCTCTACCTTTGCCTGTCATTATCCCCACATTTAGAGTTGCCACCCTCAATTTTACATTCTTGACTTTCCTCTTCTCCCTCTGTCTCCTGACAAGTTTCCCTCCTCATTGTCTTCGACTCATAATAATAAAAATAAAAATAACTTCTCAGTAGACGATGTGAGTCCTGACAGTGAACTCTGAAAGTCCAGGCATGTGTTGAAATGGGTCTGCATGAGTGCAAAAACCATTTTGGGGGGAGCTGATAGTCATACCGGTTGATGACACTGCCTGTCTGTGGGCGCAGCACAACATTGAGTGACAAGATGACAGCTTGTCTGCAGAGGCTTGACTGGGAAGAATGAAAACAATTCAAGTGAACAGCCAAAATAAAATAAAAAAATGGGACAACCTCACCACATGTTGCGTAACATAAATTAAACAAAAGCACAGCTGAGTTAATTAGAAGAGCTGAACTAAGAGAACCACTTCAACTAGTAAAACAACTCCGAATTCAACTAGCATTCTTTCAAGGATACATGCCAAAGGTTTAAACTGGAATCTTGCATGATCTCTTGGTGTTCAGATTATTTGTTGGGAATGACTCTCATGCATAATTGATCTTAAATTTGTTATGGTTGTTTAGCTCATGTCTACTTCATGAGGCCTTTCTTTGCAGTAAAGCAGAACTAAATTTATTTTTTGATGGTATCACAGCAAGCTGCAAGGTCTGACTTCTTTTTCCCTTCAGGTGTATCTGTACCTGTTGCCCCACTTCTACCTGCCTGCCCACTCTCCACCTGTCATTTCAGATTAAACTCCACTATTTACCTTAATCTGTAGCAAATCCCTCAAATTGATGTTTTTTTCTGCCTTTGGGTCCAGTTTTCAGCGACACAAATTGACATCAAGCCAGGCAGTTTAGACGGTATGACAGTTTGTTCCATCCATTTGAAGTTTGGGTTCTTTTGCACTGATATGTACTCACTTTGAGCTGCTTTGGTGTAGAAAAAATTGGGTACGACTAAGCAGGATTTGCAAACGAATCATGGAAAAGTTAAGCTTAGTCTTTGTGTGTGGGTGTGTGTGTGTGTGTGGGGGGGGGGGGTTCTTACAGTGTTTCATTTAATATCTTTACTATTCATTAAAATTACATTTTTCGATATAAATGCTTCATTAACTGACTGATCAGTTCATCTCAACAAATGCTTTTTATTGGACCATCAGTTATCAGAGTAAAATAGGTCAATAAAATGTGATAAAGGTTTAAAATGTGTTAAAGGAAACGTGCAACTTCACCTAAAGAAACCTTTGCAGCCTTCACACGTCAGAGCATTGAAGTGGTAACCCTTGGCCAGATCGCCACACACCGCACACACCCTGGGCCCTTCGTCCTCCATCTCCTTCCCCTCTTCATCATCCTCATTCTCCTTGGTTTGCGCGCTGGCCAACTCACTGAATGTTTGTATCCCGGATGCCTTCTCACTCATTCTCAGCTGTAGAGGAAATCAAACATTTCATTTATTTATTTATTCATTTCATTTTAATTAAAAAGACAATTACAAAACAAAGAAAATAAAAAAACTACCTATAAAATGAAAGGCAGCAGAAGAATAAATTCTTATCATTTCTGCCCCTTCTTAACAAAATCAATTCAAACAATCAATTCAATCAACAAACATCCATAAATACAGTATACAACAAAATACATATCACAATTTATAATTTATAGTTCATTAGATATTAACTAACTTATATGCATCTTTTCAACAATATATTCTTATTATTTTTCTTGAATAAAAACGGTGACTTCTCTTTTTTTAACATCATTATCCAAACTGTTCCATAAACCTATCCCATGTATTGAAGTAGACCTACCCCTTAAACTTGTTCTATTCTTCTGTTTTACAAAATCAGTTCCCTTAAGATTATACTGCGCTTTATACATAAGAGGATATTATAGTCCACCAAATCATAGAACTTGAGTAATTTCCTATTTTGTCACTTCTAGTTGACAAAAAAATCAAATCTGCTGCTTTTATTTTTTTAGCTAACCTTTAACCAGTTGTAGTTTTGTTTGGGCTTTTGATACTTTTTGTTTTAGCTAGCATCATGCCTCCTTTACTGTAGCTTCCAGCTAAACTTTTATTAATTTCAGTTATCCCCTTGAGCTTTTAACTACTTTTAGCTTCTAGCCAGTCTTTAACTAGCACTTTGCTGATTTTAGATAGAGCTTTGCTACTTGTAGTTTTTTTGTTTCCAGCTGTTTTGCTTATTTTAGCTTTTAGTGTTCTGCTTTTACTTTTACCAACTAGTTTTAGCTTCTTTAGCTAATTTCATCAGTCATTCAGCTCTGTGTAAATATTGCAAAGTGCATTTCTCATGTCTATTCTTTTTTTTTTTCTTTTTCACAGACAATCTGTCCAAATTTCAGTCTTGATTTAAGCTCATATCAGGATTGAAACAAGATCAGAACGTCATTACTGTATATAAAATCATTTTATGCAGGATTTCTTTCTGGTTTGGTTTAAATTACTCAGAGCTCCAGTTTGTTTTTTGTTGGGAAGCGGTTGAACTTCTGCGGCCCGCCAGTGCTCACACACTCCAGCCTTTTCTCTCAAACTCTCAGCTGAAAATTAAATTACAAGCGGCACAAAGGCGTCGCTGTGAAACATGCCGCGGCTGAAAAGCATTTTTCACCTCCAGTTTTAAGGACACACACAATGGGCACAAAATTAATTGGAAAGCAACACAAAATCAAAACCACCTCGGTCCGAATGCCTCGGCAGTGTGGGTATCAGCCGAGAATTATCAATAATACATCAACACCCCCCTCCCACCTCCCCACACATCTTTTCAAAGACTACAGAGGAATGTGTGGAGAAATGAACCTTTTCATCCATTCAGTAGATCTTCCGTCTATTTTGGTCTACATTGGGGTCAGCTCTGATTCAGAAAGCGTCTCTGACCGTCTTGTCTCCATTTAGTGGAAATAAAATTGTTGTGAAGCTTCGCTTGTCTTTCTGAACAAAGAAACTGGAACCATTTTGACCTCTTTATTTGTGTTTCTTTGTTTGAAACACATTCGTCTTTAGAGGGGCAGAATTACGGAGCCATGTCCAGAGGAGTGAACCATTTATTAAATGCAAAGCATCAAAACATAAAACAGAATCGTTACAGGAAGCGGGTTCAAAACGACGACGGGAGACTTGTTTGAGAGAAGAAACAAAAACTTTATCTATTCAGTCAAGTTTCAACTCGAGCACATCGTCTTTAATGTGTCCTTGATACAAACGTATGAGGTTGATGTACCTTAAATTCAAAATGATACAAGATAAAAAGCAAGAAAGCAATGGTTACTGCATAAAATATTTCTATATGAAACAGAGAATAAAAAAACAACACTTTGGTCAAATGTAACGACTCAGGCTTCATATACAGTTCTGAAACTTCGGACTTCTCCAAACTTAAAATTTCAGAATTATTTGGTTATATTAATTTATTTTTCTTTCCGTTTGAAAGGTCTAGTTTATCTGTATGCCAATTTACTCCACATGGAAAAGGCTTTTTCCTCCAAGAAACTTTTTTTTCTCCTGATTTTATATTATGACGATATATAGCCACCTTCAATTTCAAAATATTTTTTTTCCATAAATAAGGCTTTGTTTAGGATAAATTTAGAGAAAACATGAATATAATTTATTTACTTATCAAGAAAAATATATTTTGAATCTTACAAAATCTTCAACAGCATGAAACAATTATATTTGGAGTTATTAAACATGAGCCTGTATCTGCTTCTGCGTTCATGCAAAGTATCTCACAGCAAACCATTTTCTTTTTGTCTTTAAATCGAGAAGTTGGCTGTGTGAACTAAATGTCCACAGAGTGAATATGTTTTTATTTAATAACACCAACAATGAAAAAGTTGAGACGTTGTTGAAAATGTAAAGTAAAAACAGAATGCAATGATTTGCAAATTAAATATTTAGTTCACGAAACAGAGAATATAACTGTTTACAATGAACCATTTTTGAGGAAAAAAAATAGGATTCTGCATCAACATCTCAAAAACTTGGGACAAAGTCAATTTTCCATCGAGCAACGTTAGTCTGGAATTGTTCCACTAATTCTAGACAAGGTATTTGGCAAAAAAAAAATTGTTTAAATATGTTTACTATGTTCCAATGTGAATAAAATATATGTTTATGAGATTTGTAAATCCGTGCATTTACCTGGTAGTTTTTATTAGAGATGCACTGATCCGATAGTATCGGTACCAATATCACCCCCAAAATATTCTTGATTGAATATCGGTAGAGTTGCACTTTCCTGATACTAGTACTGTATTAGTATTGAAAAAAAAATCAGGATCGGGTATCAAAGACAATGCGACTGATCCATAAGGACCGGAGCTGATTGCTGTTTACTTTAAATATCTGCCAACCAAAGCTAGGGAAGCTTTTGATTTTGCCTCTCATTATTTATTGTACATTATATTTAGAATTCCTGATCCATTTGAAAGGTTTGTTGAAGTTTATTTTTTCATGTTTAACCAAAGCTGTCAATCTATTGTTTTTGTCAGTTTCAGTATCTTTATTATTATTATTTATTTTACATTGGATGTTATAATTGCACTGACTGAACAAATTAGTCTTATTTGTACATGTCTGACCAAGCTTGTGAAGTTTTTGTTGTGCTGAAGTGTGCTGTACTGGTGCAGTTTTCAATAAATTTGTAATTCAGTACATTTATGTCTGCATTTAAAAAAATGTTTTAAGTTAAGTTGGCACAGTTTTTTTTTTCTGCATCGGATCGGTATAGACAGAAAGCAAAGCGCAGATATTGGTGTCAGAAGTGAAAAAAGTGGATCTGTGCATCCCCAGTTTTTAATTTACATTTTAAAACAACCAAACTTGTCAAAAAATACTTGTTTGGTTCAAGAAACTTTCAGAAATTTTGTTTTTATTTTCTAGCAAAAACATCAGATAAAAAAGTAATACTTAGCCAGACATGGAAAGTACCAAAGACAAAATTTATACTTTCTGGACTTTAAGACTATTTAGGAGCCCTGTCTAAATAATATTAATATAATTCTGGAGCATTAAGACAGAGGAGTAAATTCCTCGCGGTATATCAGGAGCTGAAAGTGTTTTTATGTTTAAATAAAGGCACTTATGAGTGACAACAGAATGAAATAGTGAGAGAAAAAAAAAAAAAAAAACAAGAAGTGTATCAAAATATACAATAAATACATTTAAACATTTTGGATGAAAACAAATGCTGCTAAACAATCAATTGATAACTGAACATAAACAAACTTTTATGGCTTCAAAATGCTTTTTGTAAAGCTTCAATTTACAACAAAACGTCAATTAAATGCAAATGTCTGCAGAAATTAAAGGGGATACAAATGTGTTTGAGTTTTATTATCCAAAAGGAAGAATGTGAGTCATGCGTGTGGATACACATATAAAAAAAGAAGATTAAAAACATTCATAAGTTTGTGTTAATGGGTTCCTTTTGAAGCTCAGTCCACATTTCTATACCTGGAGAAGAGGTTATACAGGACACGCAGCGTGGATTTAAGGTCACAGTTCACAATATCTAAAGAAAACAAAAACAAAGAATAGAAGAGTAAACAATTGTTTATCTGCGTATCAAAGTGCACAGAACAAATGTGCTGAGTGTGCACAACCTCAAATCCCTTACAGCTTAAAACCTCTATAAACCACAAACAGGGTTCTTTATCTGCCCGTGGTTAAACAGCGGTTCTGTTTTATCACCTTTATGTTCGTATAAATAATTTTTCCTCTGTTGAAAAGAGTTTCTTTCCACTGGATTTAGTTAACTTATTTATAAATCTAAGGATCAGCTCAATCTAAAATATGCTGTAGTGGTCGGGAACAGGACTGCAAAGAACAGGAGTTAAAACAATAAAATAAATAAATAAATAAGTCAGTTATCAAAGTTCATGCTCAATAATCCAAGTTAAAAATCCAACAAAGTTCAGTCAGGTCATCTTGACAGTTTTTTTTTTTTTTTTTTATAGATGTTTCGTCATTCATCCCAAGGAATTCATAAGTCC
>JARVGV010000002.1:10935601-10948594 GCA_031762435.1 Hypsolebias longignatus
TAACATTATCTTTGCCGTCCTAAATGAAATGCATTATTTGTCTAAAATCTTTACTTCTACACAAAGGAAAAAAAAAACTACTGCTATCAGTGCTAATTAGGCCTTCAAATGTGACTGACTGTTTAAACAACGAACAGGGAAGTGTTTCTTTGTGTAATTTATATTTTTGTAGCACACTTGATAACTTTATGGTAAATACTGAAGGATAGAAAATATGAAGGCACATTAGGACCTTCAAGTGTTAAAGCAGGTTGAAAAGTAGCCTTTTGGATTCTTGGGGGTGGACAAAGCTCAAAAATAACCCCGCCCCCTCAAGTCAGGCTTTAGTTTTTAATCATTATTTAGCGACAAAGTTATTTTTAAATAGTCTAAATTACCGTACTTATTTAGACCTAAAGAATGTTTTAATGACGAGATACGATTCTTAACTTACCCATTCAGATTAATTGTTTACTTTATTATTTTTTTAAACCAGCTTCTCTTTTGAGCGTTTTCTTCAGCAGCTGAACTGATTCTAGACTCGGAAACTTTAAACATGGAAATATTGGCAGATATTGTCCATTTCTAATCTACAGTAGACCCAAGTTTGTTTTTGTTATATGCACAGTTCCTGTTTTTGAACAAACACACAAAAACTGTGGCTTGACAAACTATGCAAGAGTGAGTTGTAGAATACTGTAGTGTAATGTTGTGGAAGGTAAACGTTTTTTGCTAAAATGATGAGACAAGACTTGACTTTTGCTCAGATACACTGGAGTGTGCCTAAATGACAATAAAGGACAGTTTATAGATAATCCAGCTTTTGTAAAAATGATTAGACCCTCAAAAAGACACAAACTGGGAGAGAAGTGAATATGGGGTACCACAAGGATCTATTTTGGGTCCACTGCTTTTCAGTCTGTGTATAGTGTATGTTGTCATTGTGGTCAACTTTTAGGAAATATAACATTCAGTTTCATTGCTTTGTTAATGATATCCAGGTCTATGTGTACATTAATCTAGAAAGTATTACACTAAGCCTGTAGTTACCAGAATTTCTAGGTGGTGTCTTTTTGGATTATTTTTACACAAATATCAATTATGGCAAAAATGTACAGAAATGTTTGTGCTATTTCATAATTCATATATCAAAAGTTTCAACTAATTCTGGACATTCCTGCTATGAATTGTATTTGTACAATTTCTACTTTTTTTAAATATTTAGCTTTTTCAGCCATGTTTTTCCTCGTAGAAAATTAACGGAGCGTCTCGTCATGTCTCAAACACTGTGATGTTTAAAACCTTTTACTGCTCATTCTTCTTATTCTGCCTTTTTCTGCTAATTTCAGCTATTTATCTGCTCTTTTCAGCTTCTTTCTGGGTTTTTTTTCAGCTACTCTATCTGTACATTTCTTGTCATTTTAGCCTTTTATCTGTCAGTTTTGTGGCCAATTTACACCTTTTGTGATTGTTTCGAATGATTTCAACATTTTAAGCTTTTTGAAGCCTCTTTCTGCTAATTTCAGTCTATTTTTTAGCTTTGTTTCTGCCAATTACTGCTTTTCTGTGTATTTGAGCCTTTTTTTTGCAAATTCAAACGTTTTCTGCATTTTTTGTTATTTTTCTGTTTTTTGCAGCTTTCTGTTTTCAGCTACTGAAGTAAGCTTTAAGCTTTTGAAGCAGTTTTCAGCAATAAGCTTTATTTATTTCAGCTGGGTGTTGGTCTCAGGCCTGTTTACTCATTCCTCACTTCTTACAGCAACAAGAGGCTTTAATACCTTACATGGATACAGAAACTGTAAAAACTCACAACACAACACAAGTTACATTTTCAGCTGCTTTTTCTCAGCTGAACTCTGAACTGACAAGAGCTAAATGTTTACGGAAGCTCTCTAAACTTCTAACTTAAGTTTACGACGCGTTTAAAAACCGTTCAAAAAATGAAGAGTTTGTGTAAAAGTTGCGATTAGCTTTCAGAAACCGGCCAAAAAAATAAAATAAAATAAATAGCTTCTAGTTTATTTATGTTTGCCAGCTGTTTTACCTTCTTTAGCTTTTTTCCTTCTCGCCAAAGTTCCGCCAAGTTTTCCCAGAAAAGAGTCATCTTTCTTTCTGGAAGACGGGGATTTGGGCGTCGGGGACTTCGGGGAAGATGGAGACTTCTGAGGGGAAGAAGCCATCGTTCTGGCGAGGAGTTGAGCCTGGACACAAATCTGTCCGAGCTAACGTGGAGATTAAAGTTGGTCAGGATTTAAAAAAAAAAAAAGACGAGGGGAAATAAAATCTCCGTCCACTCCCTAAAGCGGAAACGGAATTCCAGACATTTTCACCCGAGTTGGCCAATGAAGCCCCGCCCCCTGGGAGCAGAGGCACAGAACAGGAGAAACTAATGAAATCTGTGAAGGCTTCAAAGTCTTTGTTGAAGAAGCTGAAACACCGAATTTAACTAAATATAGCAAGGGGCTAACTAAAAGTTGCAAAATACTAGCTTGCAAACCAAATCATGTTCAGATACACTGAGATACTGAGAACAGAACCCTGAGTAACATGTTCCACAGGGTTCTGTTCTGGGGAACCTCCTTTTTTTGTACACCAGTCCTAAAACGGGACGTCTTTGTTCGTCTGTCCATCCGTCTCACTGTGTATACATATTTTTGTGTAAAATTATAAGTCTTTAACATAAAAATATCAAGCTACAACAGACTGTCTAAAAAAGTTGTCAGGTCCTCAAGAGGTTCAAAAAATATATTTTAAAATTTAATGTTTTATTATATATATGTTTTGCTGTTTTTTGAACGTCCAGAGGACCTGACTTAACTTTTTTAGATTTTTCTACCTGATTGAGCATACAGCAAGATACCTCATGTTTTAATAATTACTAATTTCAGTATGGTGTCAATGTCATTGGTGATTCCTTTGTGCTCCACCTTGGCATCCCACAAAATCAAACACATTGACCACTAAGTTGCGTCTATCTGTACATCCATAAGACGGTCCACTGTGTAACTTTATAAATGCTTAGGATTAAAAAAAGTCATCCAACTTGTTCCATATCCTACCCAAATAAGTATTGTCTTTACTTGTGGTTCCAGAGTTTCCACAAGTAGAATGGGAGGCAGAACTTTCAGTTACCAGGCTCCTCTCTTGTGGAACCAACTTCCAGTTTCTGTTTGTGAGGCTGACACCTTTCAATACTGGGCTCACGACGTTCCTTTTTGATAAATCCTATAGTTAGGGTTTCCTTAGCTTTGCCTTAGTTATGCTGCTATAGACTGCTGGATGACAAATTGACCACATGTCCTCACCCTGCTGCTGTCTTTACTTGCTCTACCTGCTAGTATTTATTATTTATATCCTTAATGTGTTTTCTTTTCTCCAATAGAAAATACACTAAACTCCAGTCAGTTGAAGCAGTTGGTCGCTTGTCCTGAGCCCGGTTCTGCTGGTTTCTTCCTGTTAAAATGGGTTTTTCCTTTCCACCGTTGCCTTTGTGCTTGCTCAGGATCAGAGACTGACGGAGTGAAGATTCAATGCAATCTGCTGGCTTCCTTTTAGATAGATAACTTTTACTATGGTAATTGGCTTGAAAATGTATTTGAAATGAAATATATTTTTTAAAGCCTGTTTAGCTAATTTTAAATTTTAGCTACCATTTAACTTAGTTTTTCAAAATTTAGATATTAGCTATGGTATTTCTGATGTCAGCTTTTACATAGTTTTGCTAATTACCGGTACTACTGTTGTGCCATTTTTATCTTCAAGCTATCATACTGTTGTGCTTATTTAAAGTTTTAGCTACTGTATTGCGAGATTTAGTTTTTATCTAGCTATCTAGCTAAAACTAGCAATTGCTAGTTTTAGCTTGTAGCCATTTTCACAATTACCGGTAGTTTTTATTTTTTGCTACTTAACTAATTTCACCTTTAAACAGCTGTACTTTTGCACTCTTATAAGTTTTAAGCCACCGTTTGGCTAAATTTACCTCAGCTGTGCTTCTGCTAGTTTTAAGCTTTAGCTACTTTTTTAGCTAATGCTTTATGCCTTTATGACGTTAGTTTTCTTCTTAGGTGTAACTTATGTTATTTGACTCTTGCTAATTTTATCTTCTGTTCAGCTGCTTTCAGCTTTGACAGATCAGTTTCAACTTCTTCAACAAATTTCAGCAGTCACAAAGCAACAGCATTTTCACAGAAAATGCTCATTTTCATTGTTTTTATTTTTCCAGTGTTCTAGTAGAAAGTGAAACATCACAGACACACAGAGTGACCAACACATTTTATAGTGCTATTACAAAGATTTGAAATTATTTACAGTGTGCAAAACACTAAAAAACCCCAGCTGAATTGTTGAATCATGTTAAATGTTCTCCTGTGAAGTAATAGTAAAAATAAAAATAAAAAACACTGATTGTCAGAACGAGTCCAGTCTTAAGGCTGGCATCCATAAACGTATCAAACAGCCACACTTTTAGAAGTGAGCATGCGTGGACATGAGGGTTAAACAACTGAGGCCGGCTCCTTTGGTTTTCATCAAACTGACCAGCAGCAGAACCACATGAAGCTTCAGCTCCAAGACTTTTTCATCAACGTCACATTCTGAAAATGAGTCAGGTGCAAATTCCTTGATCTCCTTGTTAGTTCCATCGCTTAATCGCTAAACATCCAAGCCACACTCCAGCTTCTCCGGCCCCCAGTTGTCGCCCTCGTGAGCCCAGTGAAACTCGTAGCCCTTGGACAAGATCAGGCTTTCCAGGTCCCTGTCTTCAGCCTTCTCCTTCAGCCTCTGCTCCTCCAGGATGGAGACCAGCATGTCCCGCTTCTCCACCGTCCTCATCATCTCTGCCAGGATCTCCCCCTCCTTTTGCAGGTCAGAGGCACTCTTCTTTGCATCTGAACAAAAAAATAAATGTGGACGCAGGACAGAACTGAGTGCTCATTGTGTCCGACTATAATAAAAATAAAAACTTTACCTTCAACTGCCATTCGCCGTCTTAGATCCTGCTGCAGCCGGCTCTGGGTGTCCTCTAACGCGAGCTCTTCGGCACTAAGATACAAGAACAATCAGGTCTACATGCATTTTACAAAGCATTAGCATGTTGCACGTCTTTAATCTGTGTTGGATGTCGTCACTCACAAGATCATGAGTTCAGACTCGTAGCGGGCCAATCTGTTTTTCTGCAGAACAAGCTGAAACCAGGCCTGATAGAGATGGGCCTCATCGCGGTCCTCTGTCTCAGAAGGGTCTGAGTGAGGACGAGCGAGGAAGCAGAAAGAAACAGAAGAAACATGTTTGAGGCATTAAAAATGAGCGCGTGAAACCACCGCAAGAAATAAAGCGCATCCGATTTTGACCACGCAAGCGCGGCACATCAAGTGCGCGACTGTTCACTGGCACTGAAACAAAGCCCTGTTCTGTGAAAAGATGGAGCCACAATAAAGTCTCAGCGCAAGTACAGCCATTAACTGTAGCAGAGGCTTTTAACCAGAGCGGCATCATGAAGCGACGCTTTTCTCTAAACGCTCTGAGGAGGACGGAGCGATTAAAAAGCAGGCGAGGAAGACGAGCAAGGCTTTGAGAGGAATTCCTCTGAGCTGTGAAGGTGTTTTAGCTCAGACTTCTCGCTTTAAAGCAGCTGTCAGAGAACTTTAAAAAGGCCTTGGTTAGAAATTGTTCATGTACCTTCTCCTCTGATGATCTTTTCTATCGTCACTCCTCTCTCCTCTAGATCCCTCTGTTTCTCCTCAACTTCCTCCAGTTGTCTCTGGATTGCCTGCACGATGAAAAAAGGCGTCATGGTACGCTTATTGGGTAAACGGTGAAGAAGAATTCAGAGTTTGAGATTTCTATTTTAAAACGAGAAAATAGAATTAAACAGGTCCCTCTTGTAAATGAGTCCTTGAGGCTCACTGAGACTTACCTGTATAAATAAAGGTTGAATGAATGAATGAATGAACATTCAGTATATTAAAAAAAGCAGCACCTGAGCTTTGTGAAGCCTCTTCAGTTGTTCTCGTTTCGCCTGCTGGGCCGCCATCTTTTCCTTCAGTTTCTCTGAACGAAGCTGAAACAGGAGGAAGGAGATGATGAAACGCTGTAAACGGGACTCTGACGTGTGTCAGTGTGCAGACATGATCTGCACAAACCTGTGGACTGGACGTCAGGTTTTCATCTTCATCGTCACTCGATGTCAGCTCCTCCAGATTCGGTTTACTAGAGGCTGAAGATGTGACAATTAAAAGAAGAGATTGTTCATATTTAAGTATAATTTGCAAATCAAAAATTAGTTTACATTTCAAAGAATGTTGGTTTAATTTTTTTTTAACAAAATGAAGAAATGTAACACACAACACAGCCTGGTAAATACCAGGAATGTACCTAGCCTGTGCCAGATCACTTCCCGGTACGACCCAGTTACGTACCTTGTACGTACCGTTTCTTACTTCTTAAGTACCCAGTACACATCGGGTAACTACATAGCAGGTAACTATCTAGTATGGGACAGTAACTTACCTGGTAAAACCCAGGTCATTACTTGGTCCAAACCAGTAAATTGCCAGCTAAGTAAGTACCTGGCATGCATTCGGTACAAAGCAGTTAAGTACCCAGTTCGAGCCTGTTAAGTACCTAGTACACATTAGGTACATGTCAGTTAACTACATAGTACATGTCAGTTAAGTACCTGGTACACATCTGCTACATAGCAGTTACTACCTGGTTTGCAACAGTTAAGTACTTGTTAAGGGTCAGTTAAGTGCCCAGTACAAGCCAGGTAAGTACATGTTACATACCAATGAATTACTGGTTAAGTACCTACAGTTACAGTTAAACTAAAAACCAACTTAAGGTCTGGAGTAAAAAGCCCACATCCCAGGATAAGTAATCGACAGTGATGTGTCGGAGTTTAAAGTAAAAACCTCTGCAGTCTGAAAAAAAATAAATAAATAAATAAAAACAAACTGGAAAACTTACAAACAGGTCTGATGAACCAGTACCAGAACTGACTACTTTATATGAAAACTCTTGTGTTTGGAGGAATAAAATGCATCCTAGCAAAAGAACCTCATTCCATCTGTGAAACATGGAGGTGGAAGTATCATAGTTTGGGCCAGTGTTGCTGGATCTGAGACGGAACGATGAAAGTGGGTTTTACAGCCCACTCACCTTTGTTCCTCAGGTTGGAGAGGAACGTCTTGATTTCTTTTTGAACCTCCTGGTCGTTCCCGTCGCCGTGCGACACCTCCCTCTTCCTGATCCGAATAGATGAAAACAAGTCGAGCCGTTTGGAGGACAGTGAACAGATGTTGTCCGAGAACACCCCTTCAGATTCTCTCCGGCCCTTTAGAGACACCTGCTGCAGTAAGGAAGGTAGATCCTGCCCCGCCCCCCATGGGTCTGAACTGACCGACGCCCACCGGACGCCGTGCATGCTAGTCCTCCTCTCCTCTGTGGAGGATTCTGGAGCCGCGTGGCTGAATGTCGAGTTAGAGCTGAACTCTCCTTCAGACATGGGCCTTTGTTTGCGAGGGCCATCACGTTTGGGTCTCCTGGAAAACAAGGACTGATAAGAAGATCACTTTTTCTTTGCCAGAAGAAACGTGGTGCCAGACTTGAAGCTTTAAATACAAACATTACGACTGAAGTCTTGGGGCTGCTGGAGTTAGTGCTCCCACTAAACGTTCTCCTGAAGGCGCTGGACAGAACCTGGAAGGCAGAGGACGAAGATGCAGAGGCTTGGCTCTGGGATGCCATCTGGTTTTGGATGGAGCGTGTCTGGAGCTTATCTGCCTCTGTTTGCACCTGATAAAACATCAGAGAAGAAAGAAAAATGTGCTCAACGCAACGTGGAATGAATTTATCTCTCGGATCGCTCTGTTTGGAGCGATGCAGCAGGACAAGCACGCTGTGCAAAACAAAGATATCCACGTTTAATCTCCACTTCGCTGCCACACCTGCTGCTTCTGATGCTGCACGTCCGAGGTGGTGCTGCTGGAGGGATTTTCTTCTGGTTTTAGCCCCTCATCCCAGTTCAGAAGCTTCTCTTTTGTTGACTGGGTCAACAATAACCGTTTCTTGGGAGATGATGAGTTGGAGGCCGACTTCACTGCAGCAGAGGGCTCAGCTTTATTCTCACTCCGCTTCGAAGGATTCGTGGAGTCTGGTGATGTTTTAGAAATATCTTTGGACTCCTAAGAAAACAAGAATGCACTCTGATCAAACAAACTCCTATTTTTATATTCATTAAAAATACAATGACACATTATTTTGTTATAAGGGCACTCTAAAAGGCCAATTTCTGCCAATAGGTTCACTATGATAACAATTAAAGTGACACTGCTGACACACAAACCCATGAAATGTGGCGTACAGTTTGTTTTCCGGCGGAAACAGTTTCTTCACAGTCGACTTCGGGGACAGTCTCCGGTCTCTGTTTGTCCGGTGGCGTGTGAAAGTGCTTGATTAAGATTAACGGGAACGCTGAAACCCACAAAAAGAAGCTGGATGTGAAACACAACCAAAACAAGACAAACACCGTATCAATTTAAAATCAAAATGCAGAAACAAATATTTCTCACGTTCCTTGAAGGAATTAATTTTGCTCGCTCTCTTTGATGCCAACATTTTAGACTAAGATCATGTTTTGTTGAGAAATAACAGAGTTGTAGCCTTTTGGGGCGAAGCTTGGAAAAAAAACGATTGATCTCATGTGATATGACGAGATGTTTTGCTCAGGGTGCGTTTTGAATGACTCTCAGCTACAACCACGTGAAACTTTGTCTGAGTGGAATCCAGAAGTTATTTACTTGTAGGTGTGTAGACGAGAGTTTCATTAAAACCCATTTACTGAATAAAAATAATCAAAAATGTTGCCTTCAGTGGCTGGAATAACTCAAATAAGATGCAAAAATAAAGAGAAATTATCACGGGCTGAAAAAAGTTTAATAGGTGTAGCAGCATAAAGAAAACTTCAGCCCGCAAATTTAATGGTTTTGTGTAATTTTAGCCATGACAGGTGCTATAAAACCACTACTACTAATAATAATACTGGTATATAAAACTTTACTTACTAAACAGTGCAACAAAATATGATTCTTTCTTTTGTTGATGTTTTTTTTTTTTTTTTTTTTTTTTTTAACAAACATCTCAATAAAATACAGTATACCAACAGAAAACACATAAGAACATTTGGTAACCTTTATTAAAAACAAACTTGAAGTTGCTGCACTCAAATGTTTAAGACACAAACAGGAAGAAAGGTGTTGTGGATTTACGTTAAGAAACATTAGATTCCTTCAGACATGCTGGGAAAAAAAAACGGTCAAAGGCTTAAAGTTTCATTTGGTGTCTTTAAAATGCTTCTTTGTTCATTCTGCAAGAGTTAATAACTCAAAGATCCAGACACTGTAAATAATTAACCCTTTATCCCTGAGGTACGGCACACGAGGCCAGTGTGTGTTTCACACAAATAACATGTTTTAAAACAACACATATGACGACAGAGAGGCAAAACAAGCAACCACAATCAAGCAAAAGGAGAGAAAAGCAAAAGGAAAGGTCAAGAACTGGAGCTAAATAATTAAAAATAAACTAAACTAGAGAAATTGCATTTCCTGTCAAAATGCAGTGTGAATACTGTACTTGTTGCTGAATAGTTTGCTGAAAAACAGCTGAAATTAGCTGAAGAGTTAGCAGAAGAACGCAGAAAGAACACATATTTGCTGAATTTGGTTTAAACACGCAGAATTTAGGGAAAAAACTAAGCATTTACCTAAAAAGGCTGAAATTAGCTAAATACAGTAAAGTTGAAAAGTATCTGAAAAGGCAGAAAGAAGCTGAAACGACCAGAAGGAGTTGGAATGAGCTGAAATGAGCTAACAAATGTGGAGTTAGCTAAAAAGGCTAAACTTAGTAACAAAAAAAAAAAAAAAAAAAAAAAAAAAAAAACAGCTAAATAGTAGCTGGATTAGGAGAAAAAGCAGAAATGAGCAGAAATAAGTTAATTAGGCTGAAAGTAGCAAAATTTACCATGAAAAACTTGAAGTTATCTGAAAACAGCTGAAATTAGCTATTAAAAAAAAGCTAAAACGTAGTTGAAAAGGTAGAACAAGCTTAAATTAGAAGAAAGCAGAACGAACACGTTTGTCCAATTAGGCTGAAAGAAGCAGAAATGAGCACAAAAGGGTGGAAATTATCAAAAAAAAGCTGAAATTATCAACAACAACAACAATAAAATACCATAACTGAAAAGTAGCTAAAAAGGCAGAACGAAGCTTAAATTACCAGAAGGAAGTGGAAAGGGCATAGTTTTACTTAATTACCGATAGGTTGAAAAAAATGCTGAAATGAGTGCAAGAATGTAGAATTAGCTGAAAAGGCTAAAATTAGTATAAAACAGTAGCATAAATAACAGAAGAAGCTGAAACTTGCAGAAATATGCTGAAAGGAGAAAAACAAGCTGAAATTACCAAAAAGAAGTTAGAAGAAGCACAAAAATATTGTTACTAGCAGAAATAATCTGAAAGAAGTACAAAACACCTGAAAAAATAAAAGAGCTGAAAGTAGCCGACAAAAGTTTAAATTTGCAGAAGGAAGCTGAAAGAAGCTGAAGCAGAACAAAATGTGACAGGAGCAGTAAAAGGTTGTAAACAGATCTAAAGATATGAAGGATGTAGAATGAACTCAATTCATTTTCTATGAGAAAAAAAAAGTGGCAGAAAAGGCTAAATATCCCAAAAAGCTAAAGTTGCACAAATAGCAAAAGTCAGAGCAGGATTGTCCAGAAAGAGCTGAACGTTGTACGTAACAAAAATGGATCACGATAGTGCGCATGCTTCGTAGACGTTCACACAATAAAAGGTGTAGGATCTTGAAGGCCGAGCTACACTGACCTCTAGTGGTCAGTATGTAGCACAACAGCATGTCTGCCCACTAACACCTGGAGAATAACATCCCTTCCTTGGAAAATTACACATTTGAAAAGGGTGGGCTCCTAAAAGGTAATCAGAATATAATCTGATGAGCACCAAACTCCCTCTGCAGTTCAAAGTCAAACACACTGCAGGAGTTTCAAATGAATCATCAAACAGATCAAATAAATCTCTTAGACCGAACTGTGTGCAGAAATATTCACTAAGATTGTGAAATGCAGTGGAGGATCTGATAGTTCCAGTAAAGAACCTGAGCAGGAACGGATTAGCTGTCAGGCTCTGAGGGAGGAGGAGGAGGAGGACCCAAACAGAGCACAGGGATTTAAAGTTGGAGGTGCTCACCTGTGCGGATCTTTCTTTTCCATCTATTATTCGGTTTGGTGTTACAGTGACCTGCAGAGAACACATAAATTAATAACATGCAACAACAAGACCTTTTATTAATGTTTTTTAGGACTTTAAAACATTTGAAAATCCCAATAAAGACCTATTACTATATATTTTTGTAAAATAAATAAATAAATATAGAAAAACAATGTTAGTGGCTGTGAGTGATTCTGTAGGATTCATTTTAAATTATACAATTTATAGCCTCTTTAATTATCTAATTATTAGCAGTAAATATAAGTGAAACCAAAGATGAAGTAAATGTTTAGTATTTGTAATCACAATAAGATCTACCAAAATGTAAAGTTTAAACAAACTTTAGAACTTGAGCAATCAGTTCTTAGTTAATAATAAAATGTGATTTCTGCAGAGAAGCACTTTTCCATCACAGCAGAAACAGTATCAAAGCAGAACATAATGATTTAGTTTGCTTTAACCCAGTTTTCAAAAAGAAATAGAGAATATTTGATAGAAATCCTGAGATTTTTTAAATTTATTTTAAACTTGAAGTTAATTAAATGATGCAGGACAAATGCATCGAAAAACTGAAAAATGCTCTAAGGAGTTTAAAAACAGGCATCTGTGCGGATACTTTACAATATAATAAATAAAGATGGGACAAAGTCATCACCCTAATAGGTTGTGTGGCGCAAATTGAAACGCATCTAAAGATTTCATCATGTGCAATTCACAGAATAAAAAATAAAAACATAAATGTTGGTGATCAGCTTTGCATTAAAACCAAGCACCAGTCTGTTGTTGAAACAAGCACAACCTCAGCAACAACTGGCTGCAGTTTATTACAGTGGATTAATAAATCAGATACAGATAAGTTAGGCAACACATCCGTCTTGTCTGGACTCAAAAATCCTTCAAGTTTGTCTAATGAAATGTAGAAAAAGACTTATCAAATGGAAATTAAAACTTAAACATGATCAAATAAATAAAATGTGTTTTAAATGTCTTTGTTCTGTTAGAAACAAGAGTCTGCAGTAATGAAAAACCTACAAAAGTTAACTTTTTGTTTGTTTTTCCTGCATCAGTTCATTACATCTGCAGAGGGACAAACTAAATATTTGTCTCGGTGAGGGGAAAAGTCTCATCCCTCATTCCGCACATAAACTGGACTCAACCATAAACAGTGACAACAGAGGAAATTTAGCCATTTTATGATTCTCCCTCAGGGAACATCATGTTTTTTCCAGTAATGAAAGGGATTAAAAACTAATTTGAGTGACATTAAATGAATTAATAATGGAAATAAACCATCTTTTCAGTTTAAAGTTAGCCCACACTGCGGTGCATAAGCTGTGCCGACCTTTGATACTGTCCTGGATTGGACCATTGGTCGTGGCCCCTTCTCCCTTTGTAGGTCCAGTTATGCAGGAAGCTTCTAGAGCGTCGACAGCCAGCTCTGTATCCTCAGGAAATAACCTTTGACCTTTAACAAGCTGCTCAGACTGTAGGCTGGATGTCTCACCTGCAACATCAAAACAATGTGCTGGGATCAAATGTTAGCTGATGTCAAATGAACACAATGTATTTTTCAGATTATAAGGCACATTAAGTGAAACTAAAACATTTTCACATATTTTTGAGCACCGTGTACCACATAAAGTCAGTTGGAGGTCAGTAAGCACAACCAGAATTAATACATAAGGCGCACCAGATTATAAGGCTCACTGTTGATTTTTGAGAAAAT
>JARVGV010000002.1:10975478-10987934 GCA_031762435.1 Hypsolebias longignatus
ATATACTGTATATATATATATATATACATATATATAATGTACTGTATATAATTTTTTAATTCAATCTTGTGAGCAATTAAGTAAACAAACTATATTTGTCCACTAACAGTGTTGAGAATTACATCAGTTACAAAAACAAATGTAAAACAGAAACAAGAGTACCAATACCGCCCATTATATGCCCATCTACAAACTATTTTACAGCAATACAGCAATCTATTGCAATGATCAAGGCAAGCAAAGACCTTGTATGAACTTTGATCTTCATTTGTGACCTTGATCTTAAAGTTGGGGTGATAGAATTGTGGAAATGCTAGAACTGTGCCTCTCAAGGTGGAGTAGCTCTGTTATATTCATCTGAGTTGCTGCTTTTGAAAACTTTAATTCCCCTTTTCTTCTGTATGTAATTCACTTTTTTTGGACGATTACTTCCTCTGGTATCGGATGCTGTGCAGCTGGAAGAGTTTTTACAGAAACCTTATTACGTTTGTGCCTTGGTTACAATGCGTAACCATGGCAACAAGGTGTTTTCTTTTTAACAACCAGGAGCAGCTGAATAACATCTTAAAAGCTCAAATACCTCAGCTACAGCCCCAAATGAGTTGGAAAGGAGGTGCCGTGGTTGAATTCCCATCAACCTGGCAGCTGTGCTTGAGCCAAGATCATTTGGGAAACTTGGCCTGTGACAACGGGAGGAGCGGGATCATCCCCCGGCACCTACAGCTGTCTGTCCGTGGTGACGAGGAGCTTGGAAGACTGCTGGGAGGAGTGACCATCACTCAGGGAGGAATTCTACCCAGCAGTCGGGCAGTCCTGCTACCCAGGAGGACCAAGAGGTCCACCAGATCTGACAGCAAGCTGGATCCAGGCGGACGGATCAGTGTCTGTGGCCAGATTCTTCGGATTTGCTGTAGGAGATCCTTCCTGCCCACATCTATCAGTATCCATTACAGCTCTTGAATGAAACCAGTATGATGAACTACAACAACACCTAATTTCCCTCTGGGTTTAATAAAGTATTTTTGAATTGAATTGAATTGAATTGAATTGAAGAGTGTGCACATCTCTGTATAGTGATGATGCTTAAGTGTATGAAGTTACATTAAATTATCTTGAGTGGATCAGAAGTTACGGCCCAGACAAGCAGATCTTGTATAACTTTGATCTTGATTTGTGACCTTGACCACGGAACTGGGGTGTTGAATAGTGTGTGTATGTGACGCTCTGTCTAGTGATGGTGTGTATGTGTATGAAGTTTCATTAAATTAACTCGAGCAGATCAGAAGTTATGAGCGGGACAAAAGAACGGCCGGACAGATGGACATAGACCATATCATATTTTTCTACTTTTTGAAGAGTGTGAAAAGAAAGTGTCAAACAAATTTAGGCATGGAAATTTTTCGCTATTTCTTGAGGAAAATGTCTCATAAAAAATGTTAAAATTAACCCAAACTTACATTTTTGATGACACCTTTGTCGAGCAGGCTTTGCTTTTTTGCCGTCATCACAAAGTAGTGGGTGTTGTCTTTGTAGTAAACAATATTTTCCAAGTCAATTCCTGTAAATTAAACACACCATTTAAGACAGAACACGTTCACCCCGTTAGATTACACTTTCACCCACCACAGCTTTTACTTACCCGCCTCCTCTTTGAGCTCTAGAAAGAACTTCTGGTTGAAAATGAAAGCCACGCCACTGATTTCTTCCACTTTAGCCTCTGCTGTAGTGTTCCTGTTGACGAAGTTAGCTGTTATAGCGATGGCCAGTTTCCCTCGAAATTCCTTGCGAGCGAAACCTGACGAAAAGAGGTGCAAAATTTAAATAAGAAGACAAAAAGAAATCGTCATCCGTCCGTCAATCTTATACCACTCATCCATAATCAGGTCACGGAGGCAACAGGTCCAGGAGAGAAACCCAGACATCCCTCACCCCAGCAACACTTTCCAGCTCGTTCTGGGGGACCCTGAGGCATTCCAAGGCCAGAGAAGATACACAATCCATCCAGCTATTTCTGGGTCTTCCCTGGGGTCTCCTACTAGTGGGATGTGACTGGAAAACCTCTACAAGGAGGCGTCCAGGAGGCATCAAATTCAGATGCTCAAACCACCTCAACTGACACCTTTTGATGTGGAGGAGCTGCAGCCCTACTCTGAGCTCCCACTGGATGACAGAGCTCCTAACTCTAAGGCTAACCCTAACCCTGAAAAGAAGCCCATTTTGGCAGCTTTTATGTGGGATCTCTTTCTTTTGGTCATGATCCAAACCTCATGACCACAGCTGAGGGTTGAAACATAGACAAACCAGTAAGTCAAGATCTTTGCCTTTTGACTCAGCTCTCTCTTCACCACCACAGACTGAAGCAATGCCTTTGTTACGGAGGACGAGGCCCCAGTCCGTCAATCCATCTCCTGCTCCATCCTACCATCTCTCAGGAACAAGAAGCCCAGATACTTAAACTCCTCCACCTGAGGCAAACTCTCTCTCTCCTGACCTGCAGGGGGCACTCCCACCATTTCCAGTAGGAAAAATCCGACTAAAGAAATCTACAAGACGAAAATTTCGAGACTGTGTACGAAGGACGCACTCTGTTAATCACTGGGTGAGGATAAACATCACAGTGATCTAGTACTGTAAATGCATTTGCACTGTGTGAGTTATAAATCAAACACAAAAGTCACACAATATTCTTAGATGGAAATCTCACAGGCTCTTGTCAAGTTCATGAGTTATTGAGCAACATCAGGTCACTTGAAAGTAAGTCAACAGGAAATGTTTCAGTCACTGGAAAAGACTCTGTCATATTTTTCATTTCATGGTGTCTGACCTCAGCACTGCTCTGTGAATGTGGGTCAGTAGCAACATGTTCATTGGGTTTCTTTTGAACAAGCTGACAGTGTTTATTCCCCCCACAACACCGTGAGTCATTCCTCACCGTGCAAAGTGCTTTTGCGCCCGTCGGCTCCGATCACCACGTCAAACTCGAAATCTGAAACGGGATGGCTGGAGGGGTGGATCTCTGCTCGCCATCCAGGGCCTGAGCAACACAACAAATCAAACATGTTAGAAGAGAGAGGGAGAGAGCATCTGAAAAAGAAAAGGAAAACTGATTCTTCTTTCTAACACTGTAGATTTATGTGCCTTTTATTGTGGTTGCTGCACAGCAGGAAAAATACATCGTCCTCTCTGACATATGTTTGAGTCACAATCCCTGCAGTACTAAAGTTTCCAAAATAAATGTTTTGAAAAGCCATCTCAGAGTACAAGTACAATCTTACTAGTAGCAGTTTACCAAGCTGTTTCCCCCCTTTTCTCTTGATAACCTATCTGGTCATTTTCAGCCAATGTAGGATGCAAAGAGCTTTCCATATATAGTTGAAATATGCAGGCAAATCCCTGGGTGTCAGTGGCAGTCAAGACCCTTTGTCATAATGATAATACCATTTAAGCATGCATATATCTTTTTCAGATACTAAAGAAATGTCTCGTCGAGGTCAGCCCTTTAGAAACTTCATTCTGATGTTTAAATTATCTTTCTCTTTTTAAAAAAGCTGAGCCTCAGACAGAAAGCGTTAATCCCATAACAGAGAATGAGAGAATTAACGTACTGTCAATGGTTTGCTCCTCTGGAGGCTCCACAAGTTTGACAAATTCCACATTGACGTGGATCTCCACTCCCAGAATCAGGCTCACTTTCAGCAGCATCAGCTGCAGATGGCGGATACCTGGAGAGGAAACAGATGCACATACTGTAACACATAATTGGAAATACCAAGACTAGAACCCTCTGCATAGGCAAAATAGCAATGATGGATTTTAAATTGTTACAATAACAGGCATTACAGGCATGTGAAAAACTTTGGAAGAGGAAAAGCTGACTTTTTTTCTGCTTATTCCATTTTGTTCGCACAATTCAAGGTAAATGCACTAACAGCACAAACATATGGGCAGTAAGCTTGGAAAAAAAAAATCAAAACACTCACTAATGTGGTCGATGGAGCCAGCGCAGAACTTGCCGTAGAACTTTTTGGCTCCAAGAGCCCTGAGGTCATGAATGGTGTAGGGCCAGAGGTGGAGCACGTTATTCCTGGAGAAGGTGTCTCTCTTCTCAATCACCACCACTTTACAGCCCAGTAGAGCCAACTCGATGGCCGTCCGCAGACCACAGGGCCCCCCGCCGATGATCAGACACTGGAAATGAAATAAAAGTTAAAGTCAGAGGAAATAAAATGTTCAATACTGAATGGTGTTCTGTAAAAAGAACAGATTGTAAAATGCCCTTGTGTAATTTATGAATGAGTTGTCTTCTCAGTAAACATGTCCCCTTTTTCCAGAGCTGATTGGCTGGCAAAGTTAAAAGGAACAAGCTCCACCCACTAAAGAGGAAGATTGAATGCTGCTGGGTGGGTTTATTGACTGTGTCCGCTCCTTCAACAAGAGGTCAGCCGTGAACCACGTCATTTATGTTAACTTGTCCATCTGACCATCCATCACCTTTACCCACTTCTTCCTTTCTGGGTTGCAGGGGGGTCACTGGTGCTCATATCCAGCAGTCACTGTGCAAGAGGTGGGGGACACCCTGGACAGGTCTTCAGTCCATCATAGGGACACGTAGAGAAAAATGAAACAAGCAACCATTCACTCTCTGACTCACATTGAGGGGGCCTTTCTGGGTGGGGTTTGCATGTTCTCTCCGTGCATGCGTGGGTTTTCTCTGGGTACTCCAGTTTCCTCCCACAGACCAAAAACATGCGTTTAGGCTGATTGTTAACTCTAAATTGTCCCTCAATGTGAGTGAGAGAGTGAATGGTATTTTGTCTCGTTTGTCTCTACGTGGGCCTGTGATGGACTTGCGACCCATCCAGGGTGCACCCCGCCCCTCGCACAGTGATTGCTGGACATGGGCACCGGCAACCCCCGTGACCAAAATGGAAGAAGCAGGTAAAAGATAATGGATGGATGGATGGATGTAGCAATCCTTTCAGTCCATGTTTTTCCTTTGGGCCATTCCTTGACACATGGATCATAACATGTCCGGGGGCTTGTCCAGGATCTGAAATGGAGATTTCTCGCAGCCCAAGTGAGAATCATACGCTTTGACACACAAACCACAACATCCATACATATGATTATTGGTACTATAAAATATGTTTTGTAGCTCAATCAGCTTTACTGGTCATTGGAATATTTTTTGGTTTCTGAAAACACAAAATGCTCCCACCCAAATTTCTCCAAATAGCATTAAAAAAGAGTGGAGTAATAGTTCAGCTGTTATTTTTGGCCCAACCATTTTGTGTTAATCTCCCCTCTGCATGTCTCTGCCTTGTTTCCCCCGCCCAACATCTTATCTACTCCTTCTCTTTCCAACACACCATTAGAAGTGCTGCTTAAAATATGAGCAAGGACAGCTTCACAGGACAGATATGAAATGCATGTGTGAGCTTCCGTGATGTGTTTGGACCTTGGTGTGAGGCGTTTAATTAGAAAAAAGCAGCTTAAACGTTTTCAACTGTAAACAAATGTTAATCCACCAATTAACAGCACCTGAACCAATAAATTCTGCTTCGACTTGATGCTCAAAGATAGAAATAGTTGTATCAAATCCACTGTGGATTAATTTTTCTATGAAATGTGTGCTAACAAAGGGCCAAATGTGGAGTTTTGAACATTTAAACCAAAACTCCAAAGTTAACAACTCAATAGGTTTACAAAACTATTTATACGACCAAATTAATTATGTTCACTCTCATGAGAATAACTAGTTGAACATTTAACATTAGAGCCTTTTCAACTAGCTTACAGCAAAAAAAGAAATGTTGATTTAAACACTAAGGCTGCTTATCAGGACACAGTTTAGCTTCTTTTAATCCACAAGTTACTGAGCCAAGACCACATTCTCTGCTGACCTGCACCTTTATTTAATGCCTGGGCTTGTGCTTAACTCATAATCTCCCAAGTATAAATTTAAATATGTTAGTGAGTAGAATAAAACTACAAGCTCTTTCAAGTTAGAATTAAAATGTCTACAGTTTCAAGATCTTAATGTATTTTTATTGTCTTTACTGACAACAAAACAAATTTATTACTGCTAATTCTGCCGATTAACACAAGAATGTTGCCTTATTTTGAAGTGGACTTGTGTTGTTTTTATCATAGTAGAAGTTTTTGAACTATAAAATTCTTAAAGTACTGTTCCCAACAGTGGTTCTCAAACTTTTTACAAGAAGTACTACCAACAATAAGCTCCCCCAAGTACCACCTTTATGACAAATATTATATAACAACAGTACAAGATTATAAGCTTACAAGATTAGGATTGACATAAAGAAGCAAACTGGTCAAACCACCTGGTTCAAAGATGCAATTTAAGAAGGTTACGCACATTTTTCATGGAGAACAGTCCCACATTCATATTAATCTTGGCTTTTTGTCTGCCTCACAACAATTTATTACAACTGTGAGATAACTTTAATCTAATTAATTCACTTTTTGGTGTCTTCTATTTGCCAGAAAGTCCTACAGAGACTTATTTGATGCTGCTTCCAAAATACACAAGTAGCACCTTGGTTCACTGTCATCAACTTTAGTTTTTAACAGAGGTTTTCAAAATATGCTCCACTAAACTTTTGAGTCAATTTTTTTTCTTGGTTATCTCTGCTATTTTCGTGTCCATCGCAGTTAGTTTATATTTTACTTGTAAAAATTATACCAAAACAATCTCCCAAGTACCTCTAGAGAAGGATACTGAGTACTATCAGAAGTACTTCTTCCACAATTTGAGAACCATAGTTCTGAATGACAAAATACAGTAAGGAGATTTTTTTTGGCCCAACACCGCTGGAACATTTTCAAACATTGCCTCATAAAAAGAACCCACTGTTTGTTTAAGTTACTACATGGTATTTTAATTACACTTTCACTTTTTACAGCATATAATTACACACAAAAAAATACCCACAGTGAATAGGGTGGCTGAAGCAGGTGTAACATTGTAACTCCATGCTGTTCAGCTGGAGAGGATGCTAATATTCAGTCCAACCATTTGTGTTCTTTATGTATTAATGTGCTCACACTAAATTTAAATGAATGCACAACTACACGTTGAAGACACTGAAATTTGGATACATCCTGAAAACGACCTCTCCTGTTTGACTTATCTCTGGTAGAGTTGGACAAGGGTAGACAGACCTGGACCTATTGGCTCTATCCCCTCACTTTCTGTTACTCTCCTAACACAAACAAACAGCTGAACCAAACCAGTTGAAGACTATCTCTATCTCTATGGGTTTTCAGACTCTTTCATGAGTCCTTATCAGTTGTTCTTACTCACCCTTGTGCCTTGGCAGGCTTTATTTTGGTTGTAGACCTTCTGCTCTGCCCTTTTGTCCAGTTTAGTCCACAAGGCTTTGACTTTCCAGGAGCTGACCGCTGCCTTCAGCGAGCTATAGAAGTTGCCGTAGTCCAAAGGATCCAACTCCAGTTGTCTGCAGAGAATACTGAAAGCCTGCAGAGTCCCTTTGCAGGTGGACGCTTGGACAAAGTTCTCAAAAAGCTGGCTGGCCTGAGCCGTGCGCTCATCCTCCGTCTCACCCATCTGCACCGGTGCAAATAGGAGTTCACAATCCCTAAAACTGTAACCCCTTCCACTTCTGCCTTGTCCTCTTTATTTTTTACTAAAATCAGCACTGGAGTCTCAGCTCTCTCATCATGCCATGTTTAAATGTGTCTAGAACAGAAAGAAAAAAAAATGTTAAGAAAGAGACCGGGCAAATGCAATCATAATAGAAGACTAAAAACATTTTTTTTTTTTTTTAAATTAAGAGAACACCTTTTGATTTTAATTTGAGCATAAAAAGAAACATAGCTAATTCAGATACAGGCTTTAGAGATAATTTTGAAAATAAAATTTTGGAAGCAGCAGAAAGCTTCCTGGTGCATAATTTGAAATATAAGAAGCCAAGATGATGCTTTTAGTTAAAGGAAAGCCATCAACGTCTGTTGTACATTGTAGAAGTTATAACATTTAGAGGTCAAAGATCAGGGGCCTCATATACAAAGACTTGCATGGATTTTCTACTGAAACTTGGCATATGCTAAAATCGAGAAAACAGTGTATGCACACATAAATCCAGATGTATGAAACCGTGTGTATGCATGAAGCACACTTCCTTTGTACATTCCAATCAACATGGAATTGAGTGCACATGAAGGAATAACCGACGCCTCTCTTGACATGCATCCATTTAAATATGCCAATAGATTTAAATCTGCCCTGCACCTGAGGAATCTCCTCACTACACTATCAAAAAGCATGTCTACATGAAAAAGAGGAACTTTACAGAATGTGCGCTGAAGACGCTGCAATGAGGTAGAGGTACGTAAAAACATTCTGTTTGGCACACAGTCCTCTGGCATTACCACCAAGTGCAACCGGAGTGAGAGGGACAATGTGTGCAAAGCTGTAAATGCTGTGGGGTCAGAACAACACACCTTGCAGAAATTAATTAAAGCAAATACTTGAAAACATCCCATGAACACTTGCACAGGTCCTTGTGTTGCTTCGTTCACTCATATTATTCTGTAGAACTTTCAATAACCGTATATTTCTGCACAACCGCACACCATCAGCCAACCGCATCAAATCTGCAGAGTTCAAACAATACGTGAGCCCATTTTTCCTGCAGCAAAGATATTTCCCTTGTCCATTCTCAACCGACTGCCAAACAGGATTATGATAAAGCTCAGCTGAGCGGTCATAAGAATATGAAGATAAATCAGTCTCAAAAATAGTTGAACAAGCATACAATAAGATCCACAAGTGTACCGCAAGTTTCACAACTCATATGCTTGTGTGACTACTTTTGAGACTAATTTATCTTCATATGAGAAGCTCAAACACTGCAAGAACACAAAAAATAGTTTTCTAAGCCAGAGTTATGTGCCAACAGCAGCTCAGCAAGAGAAGGCAAAAGAAACAATCCTAAAAATCTAAAAAGATCCCCACAGCAGACCGAATGCAGTTTGTTCACTGAACAAATTGTTCCAGACTCAAACAAACAACTCGTGAAACAGCTGATCCACCATCAGGGCAGCATCACTTCCCTGTTCACCCTTCAATATTTTCCTGATTCCTCGTTCTTTGGGAGAAGTTTTATCTTGTTCAGAACATCATGCAAGTTGATGTGACATGGACAATTGCAAAATTCCCATTCTTTTCCTATGATGCTGAAGCACTGGTGTATTTTAATTTATAAAGCTTCTTATCTTCAGTCCTACTATGGTACATTCATCAACAAAAACTCAGGTGATTGTTGGAGAAATTATCTCGTTCTCTGAGGTTTACTCAAAAGAACCACTTTCACAGCAGGTGAAGATTTATATCTGGCATTTTACTTGCTAGGTCAGATTTCAGGACAGGTTACATACATAACTTATATAAACATAGATATATATACACATGAAAATCAGTCATAGAAAAAAGCCACGAGCCGCGCTATCTGTTCGCTTTAATACTCCTCAGTTCAGAGTTCAATATAGTTCAGGGCGTGTTCTTTAAGCCAGCTGCAGTCTTCTTACACAGCACTCTTCATTTACACAAACATATGGTTTAGGGATGCACAATATTATCAGCATGGTATCGATATCGGCCGATATTAGCGTTAAAGTTAAATATCAGACATCGGCCATTCCATCAAAATAATCACCAATATAATTTTTGTATGACAACCCAGTGACAAGGCTGCTTGCAGCGCCAGCACAATGTGGTGATGTCACGTGTGCCTACCTGATCTGATCACAGCGGAGAAGAAAAGTCAAAATGTCGGCAGTGTAAAAGGTTTTTTTTTTTCTTTTCGTTGAGGATATCGGATCCAAAGATTTATGGACTATGCTGAGCTTCGCTACATCGTCCCCAGTCAGAGATATTTGCCGACGTAGTCTTACCCGAGTTACAAACCGTCATTTCCTACATTATCGAGAAGCTACCGGTAATAGCTGATAGCATTTAGGTGAGTTTTACCACAGACATTTGGACGTCGTGTTAGCCCCGTTAGCATGATTAGTCTTACAGCACAATGGATAGACAAAAAACATTGATCTTAAAAAGACCGTCCTTCATGCACAAGAGTGCAGAGGATCCCACACTGCAGCTAGGAACCTGGAACAAGCCTCCACAAGTGATATTCATATCATATGACTGTTATTGAATATATGTCACCAGCTCTACAGCTGTTACACAGTTTTTGTAACAAATAAGCCTAAATAAGAGGAATATGTTCTGACATAGGAAAGTAGGACTTCTTCAGTCCGAGGAGGAGCCACAAACAAACTGGAGTCCCACAAAAATGATTGTGTGGCGGCCAAAGATTAATGTATGGGGGCCGAGGCCACCATTGGCCACCCCCTGGCTCCATCGTTGCACCTGGTGGTGGGTAAATTGGTCCCGCCACTTTCCAGCATCCGTCACTCTGCGCCGCCTCAGACTGTGAACAAAACTACCTCTGTTCTTCTCCACAGTGTAACTCCTACCCACGTGAACATCTTGCTCCAAAAACATTTAGGTTTGCGCTCATTCTCTGTTCAGTTCAAGTCCAGAAAAACACTCATCTCAAAAGCTGCAAAACATTCATTCCTCAAATCCGTCAGCGGCAGAGGACATGGGTGTACTGCTTGTTACATGCCGACCAACCCACTGATCAGCTGACTGGCTAACCCGCTCATCAAACGACTCCCTGATCAACTGACAAATTGACTGACCAACTGACTCACCCTGACTGAGCCAATGATGGTGACCCCCCCCTCCTATATTTGAATGATGCAAAATGAACATTTTTATTGTTTAAACTTCTCTTACTTTTCATGTCTCTTGCAAACTGTTTCTGTTTTATGTCATTGTTGCCTCCCCTCTTGAAGCTTTATGAGGTCTCAGTTGCTGCATCTTTCAGTTTTAATCAGAAACCTGAGGGGCTGAGCAGAGAAGCTTCGTCACGTGGCGAGTCTCCCACTTGTGCCAGCGTCTGAGCTGCGCTCCACCAGTAATAAAACCAGTCTCTACCTAAACCGTTGCTCCCCGTCTAATCTCTGCTGTCTGCCCATCACTCAGTCTCTTGTGGGCGCGGCGGTGCTGAAGTGCTGACCCCATCGCACGGCACCGTCTGCTGCATGGCTGCTCGGGGAGCGCAGGCTGTCCGATGAATAGCATCACAGATTTTAGAAGCTCTCGTTGGTCTGTTCGTCCCGTGTCCTTGTTCCTGTTTGATGATTTGCTCTAAGAGCCCGTGTGGCCCAGAACAAGGCCTTTCTTCGTCCCTTCCTCTTCCCGTTTTTGTAGTTCTTCATATCTCGTCTCCTTCTTTTCTGCCCGCATTAAACCTTTTTTGTGCCCGCTCTGTTTACACCGCTGCTTCGTGTTTGAGTCATCAGTCTGCTTCAGATGAGGCATCGCAGCTGTTAAGTCTGGCCCCGTGGTGCCGCTTTGAAGAGGGCAGGAAGGTGTGGCTGTTGGTTATTTGCTGCATGATTAAACAAAGGACTCATCGATTGACAGCTGGAAAGTTTGACTGGACCTCTGCCTCTGAGAGGAGCAACAATGATACTTCAAACAAAACGATCCACTATTAAACAGAGATGAGCATGTTTTAATAGTGGAGGAAATTCTGGCTCCAAACTGACTCACTGAGACAAAACCACGGATATTAACGATAACGATATGTCTTCCATTTGAAACTTTTGAACTCAACACATCCTCCCATCATCATGAAATGATGAATTAAAGTAAACAAGAAATATAATTCATACCTGGGTACAAATATGAAGAGTTAAATCTTGACTGTTTGCTTTGTCTGGAGGTGAAAAACCTGCTGGAAGTTGTATTATTATTATTTATTTATTTATTTATTTATTTATTTATTCATTTTGTAGGCCCCCTAGTTTTTGCCCCCGTTGCAGAGCAACAAGGGGAATTAGAAATACCCCACCATCCATCTGTCTGTCTTATGAGCTGAACTTTAAAAATAAGTGAAGTTAAGACTTACATTTTGGTGCTTGGCTGCATCTACGTGTAAGAATAGTTCCTATCAAAACCTGGGTTGCCATGTCAAAATCCATGATGGTCGCCACCATTTATTATAATAATAATAATAATAATAATAAAAAACTTTATTTCTATAGCACCTTCCAACAATGCCTTGCATTGACCAAGGTGCTTTACAAGATAAATTAAATCAAAACCAGGCACAATAAATTAGTGCAAATTAAAAACACAGCCAGAATAAAAGCAGGTCAAAAGAGATAAAAATTAAAAAAAAAAAATGCTAAATACATTAAAAGCCCTTTTAAAAAAAGTAGGTTTTCAGTTTGGCTTTGAACAGAACCAGAAATGGCACACAGCTCATGGGGAAGAGTATTGCAGGCTGTTGGGCCTGCAACAGAATAGGACCGGGCCCCCCACTGTCTGCAGCT
>JARVGV010000002.1:11031485-11043688 GCA_031762435.1 Hypsolebias longignatus
ACCTAGAACATTCATGGCCCTGCGGTAAATTACTATAAATACACATATACCCATATCTACACATATACATGCACAAAAGTAATAATAATAAAAAGAGAGACAATCCAATAAAGCTGTCATCAAGAGAACCTAAATATAAATTATCTGTACTTTTGATAGATTTTTTTTTAGGCAGACCTCACTGAATTTTATTCAAAGACCACTTTCATAGGGCATTCCCAGATGTTAAAAATAATTTGTACACTCAGATACAGTATCTGTTACATGGAAATTTTATTTTATTTTGTAGGTTATAAAAGCTGTAGGAGACACTTTATCTTTTTATTTGAAACAATTACGACTTATTTAACTCCCTTAGGATTACTTTTTGTTGTAATATATTGTAGAAAATATTTTGTTAATATTTGAAGTAATTTTGGTTGCATTTGCTTGATTTATTTACTGTATTTATGTTTGCATTTGCTTGATTACGAAAGAACCCTTAGAAGGAGCAGGAAGCGCAAATATTTTTTGTCGTTTAACGAAAATGACTAAAACAACAAACAAAGGAAATCATCCACGAATTTGGTCTTTGATTATTTTAAATAGTTTGAATTTGAAAGAAATTGCAAAAGCATTCCAGTAAAATGTTGCACTTCAATAAATGTAGGAAATGGCAACGCTGTGATTACAGAAAAAATAAAATAAAATAGCCGCTTGTTTTCAGATAACTTCATGTTTGTTTGATTTGTCTGCTCGTTAGCCTACTTGAACGTTAGTTATCTGAGATAATAAATTAGACTTTCCTGCGAAGATGCTTACCTTTCTGTACCTTTTGTTGAACAGGAAACCAACAATAATAAAGTGTGGTAGGAGTAAGACCTCTTTTTATTATACTCATCTTTGAAGGAGCGGAGCCCGCAGTTTGATGACGTCACGGCGGTTTATTTATTCTGCTAGCTTCCGGCTGAGTCTCTCTACTCTTCGGATCGTATCGGTGAGCGCCTTTCCGCCCATTAGCCTACACACTCAACTTCACCAGCCGAGTGCGCGGGGAAGAAGTCGATTTATTGTATTTTTCCGGTAAGTACACGCTTTCTACATAGCCTCCATAAACCTCCGGTGCCTTCTGTTGTAACGGTATTTTCAGAGCTGGAAGCCCGCTGTTGAGAGGGAGGAAAGGGACCGTAGCTAAAACTCGGCGCCTTTCGGGGAAATGACGCGGATATGTGGACGAAGTTGGACTCTTTTTTTTTTTTTTTTTTGCCAGTTAAGGGACACTTTATTTTATATCAGTCACTACTTATTTTACAGTCACCACAAAGCAACAGGTTTAAGCTAAAATAGTTGTTTTTAGTGATATCCCTCCACTTCTGGTGTAGCGGGTAAAATTAGGCGCACGAGGCTCTTTAATTGGTGGACGGCTTAGTTTAATGGTGGACCACTTTAATTTACCACCTCACGCCCATCAGTAATCACAGGCTGTCAGAACTGATCATTAGTCCGTGTGGGGTTATGGATCGCCCACTATGACAGTATAATGACGTTCTGGTGTCTTTCTGTTTGCATGTTGGAGTCATCTACGTTTGCGGGCGTTAATGTTTTTGCTTGTGTCTGTGTATAGATTGTCTCTCTTGAACCAGTGGACGAGTTTGAATGAAACTCTAAGAAATTAACCACTGGATGTTTCTCTACAACTGCCCAACATCTGGAGTCAACCCCTTTCAAGATGGCAGCCACAGCTAAGCAACCTTAGCAAAAAAAAAAAAAAAAAATGGCTGCAACTCAAACAATTTGACAGACAGGGAGCTACAGTTGGTTATGGTAGTAGCTTTGAGTTTTCCCCAACACTTCCTGAAGCGCTACACATCCTGCTTGATTTTACATATGGTAATGCTTTGACATTAACAATTGGCATTAACCATGTGTGTCCGTTAGCAAAATATCATCCCATGAAACAGTGGTCAGATTTTAATGAAACATTCACAGTCATCACCGGGTAGGCTAATACTGCTGATGGCCACCACAGCTAATTTACCTTATCTGACACACACACACAAAAAAAAAAGGCTGTGACTCAGTTATTTTTGCAGATATTGAGCTAAAACACAGTTGGTAGTAGCTGAGAGTTGTCCTCAACGTGTCATGGGTAGATATGTAGCTGTTACTTCTTTACGCATTAGGTGGCATCCAATGTCATTTTCAAGGTTTGACCAAAACGGCTACAACTTTTCTCAGCATCAGGTGGTTTTAGTTTAAAGGTCTGGTATGAAAGGCGGCGGGGGATATGCATTTGTCTTGAATTTCCACTTTTCATGAATATTTTTGTGAGTTTCTGCTTGTTTAGGAGGTGAAAGTGGAGCTTTTCTCATGATTTTGCTCTTGACCTTCACTTTTTTTTTTTTTTTTTTTTTTACTAAGCTGCAGTATGTCTGGTATAAAGCACAGGTTTAGAGAAAGAATTGCTAAACGGCCAGCATCTATAAATATTAGTGATTGTGTAAACGTTCTGCTCTTGATACTTATCTTCTGGTGTTCCTCATCAGGGTGATTTGACCTGTTCAAGTCTCCTTCAGCCACCTGGAAAGATATAATGTTGTCACATCAACCATGAGCAGAAGGTTGACTTTGCTGTCGGAAATAATAACAAGAACGCTGTTCCTCAGTGTTGCTGAAACACTGGGCCGTTTCTGTAGCCGGTCATTTTTATTTTTGAGTGATCGTGAATCATATGCAGTGATTGGGTGTGTATTCACACAGGTTGAATCATTTCTACCTTTTTGTTTTGCAAAGCCAAGTACTTGTATTTGATTTCAAAGTGACAGTGGTGACACCGGCTGGGTCCTGGTCTAAGATTACAGATTGCGGGTGTTTTGTTTGTTATTAGGCAGACAAGATGGGAGTTTGGAGATCACCTTTCAAGGACAGCCAGATGAGCAGAAGCTGGTTGTTTAGGGAATAATGTAGGTTGATGTTTGTTTAAATGTGATGTGATGCATACAGCGAAATATAATATAAAATATCATTATCTGTATAAAGACATCAGTTTCTTACCGCTTTTGTTAGAGGACGTTGTCCATTGGAGAGAACCTGCAGAATCTTCCCTGATACTACATACTGACACACACTAAATTAAACTAGAACTAATACGGTTTTAATTATTTAATACCCAAGACCGGCCCACCCCACCCATTAATCACATTATAACAGCCGGTCCCAACCCTAATCCGGGTCGCTCCGAGCCGGGGTTCGGGTTAGAAATGACAGCTCTCCCAGCCGCTTCACACTCTGCTGTGAACCGCTCCAGTGAGAGCTGGAGATCACGGCACGATGACGCCAACAGGACCACATCATCTGCAAAGAGCAGATTCACAGCCAATATTGTTTTACTAAATTAGATATTTTCAAACCTGGTGGGGCTCAAAACCAAATATTTGTAAAATGGCTATTTTAAAGGATTGTTAATATGGAGTCACTTCAGATGTGGCCTCAAGCATTTAAAAATGACATGAGTTTAAGACTTACACAGGAAATGTATGTGTAGCTGAACAATTGGCTCAAAATGTGTTCCCTGAAGTTACGGGCAAGTGTTACTGTCAGGCGTTTGAACAGTTGTTTCTGTGGCTTTTGCAAGACATGTTGATGCCTCTGAGCTCCTGATTTGCAAGAGAAGCAGCAGAAGGAAATGCTAATTTTGTTTTCCTCCTGCTATTGAATGCAACATTTCCCAGCTGGTTTACAGAAATTCCTTTTTCTGTGCCAAAGATCTCATCACCTCAGTTATAAAGAAACCCAGATTCTTTTGCAGCCTTTCTGTTGCTTGTGCGATGTCTGGCATTGCAGAACTTCTTTTTTTCACAAACTTCAATATAACATTCTAAGTTCTCTTTAGTGATCTAAACATAAAATAATGCATGCAGGACAAAAGCCTTGTTTCACTTTCATCTGCTGAGTTGATGAGGATTCTGCCCGAACATAATCCTTCAGCTTAAAGGAAGCTGAAGAGCAGGTCCTTTCTGAAATAATTGTTGTGAATAGACCTTTAGACCAATGTAAACACTCATTGTTTCAGTGTAAAAGTCTGCACACCCAGGAATTTTCTCTGAATTATTTGCATGAATGCACAAGTTGAGGCCTAATATGAATGGTGAAATACAGAAAAACGTTTTGAAAGTTTGCTTTTCTGGAACGTTAGATCTGCTTGAGCTTTTAACCTGCAGTTTATTTTATTTATTTATTTATTTATTTATTTATTTAGTGTTGTCAAACTGTTTTATCATAGCAAAGAGCTAATTCATGCTACCACATGATGTTTGGTGAGGGAATGTGTTTATTTGTGAAAGGATGACGAGTATTCTGAGTTTCAAAGAGGCTGCTTAAAGGAAAGTTTTATTTAAAGAAGGGTTATAAGAGTCAATGTTTGCTGATCAGTAAAGCATAGCCTACAGTTTTCATTTTACTTTCAGCTACTGCCGTAGCTGGTGACAAATTCCAGTGCTTTTAAAAAAAATTTTTAGATTAATAATTTGCAAGCAACTAAGATAATATAACTGAGTTGGATTTTTATGTGTACAAATACCTCTGTGCAGTAATCTGGAACTCTTGTATTTTTAGTGAGAATAAAAACCCTATAATGTGTGAAATTTGAGTTGTAATGTTGAGGGATAACGAGACACTTGCAGTGTCTCTGTGAGACAAGATTCTGGGTTTATTAGAACGAGAAACGCTTTTTAACAATACTTTGTTAAAAACTTTTGCCACACACTCAACTGACTGGAATCTCATCTAATTAATTTAAAAATGATCATACTTGCATAATTCTTATGCCAAAAGTATTTATATGAATGCTAACTTTTCTTTATCAGTCAGAACAAATTTTAGAAGACCTTTAAATAAGGTTTTTATTAATTTGTGTTCCTTTTTAATCCCTTTTGCTGGTTTAATTCTACTAAAAAAATTTGATCAGAGGTGGGATAAAATCTTGATGAGCATCCAAACAGATACAAATATTTCACCCTAAATATCTATGCTCACTGGTGGTCCTCCTTTTCCATGTGAACAGCTAGTTATGGCTGTCATCAGTAAAACTGGTTGATCTTCTATGAGAAGGTGCTGTTTATAAGACAGAGCTTGTTGGAGCACCTCAGACTGAAGAAGTCTTTTGGATAAGACTACCGGTAAACGTTTCAACAAGAAGAATGCATCCAGAGGACCTGACTCAACATTGTTAGATTTATCTACCTGGATTACTGTATTGAGCTGATATACTATCTAGACTCCAAAGCATCACAAAAATCTCACTTTGAGCATCCACATCAGAAACTATTAAAAGGTCACTAGAGAAGCCTCTTCCACAAAACAACTGATGCATCCACATATCTAAAGTCTGGCACATTTAAGCTGCCACCACACAAACAATTTGAAGTGATTAAGACTTCTTTTGCATTTAACTTCCATAACAGGGTGGGTCAGCACATCTTTGTAACAGGGGCAGCTCATCTTTGAAACTGCAGCCCCCTGTACACGTCTGTCCATCTTTAGGACGGCCGTATGGACATTGTACTTCACTGTGCAAGGATAGTAAAAGTATTCCGATTCTGGTTTTGATAATAAAATAAAATCAAAAACTGTGTCCAGCTCTGTAAGAAATCTCGTGGTGTTTTAGTCTCGCGTGATCTCGTTACGTCCCCAGTTTCTACAAACACCCGATGAACCATTTCACTCCCTATGCTCTCGGGGCCTGGGCCTGACAGCTGCAAATAAATCTCTCACTGCTTTAATCTTTGGCTTGTTCCACTGAAACATGAATGAAACATACCGTATGAAAAACTGACCTGTGGTAGCTGAGGCTGAACTCAGACCTGGTCTGGAACTACTGTAAACTGGACGCTGACCTAATCTAATTCATTAAGAAGGTCTGCTGCAGAGCGCTGTTGGGCTTTACATTTTTGTTTGACAACACAGCATGACTGTTTTAATTTTGCCCTGAAGGCTATGCTTTACTCTGATGCCACACTGAAATTACCAGCATCATCTCACCACTTCTGCATTTATTTCTTTTACTTCTGTCATGCGTGTTCTTGTCTGAAAGGAAGTCTTGTAGCTTGTGTTCCCGCTGAACTCGGGGTGCACAACAGCTTTCTGTATGCTTTTGTTGACGCACGTCAAGTTGGAGTCTCTTCACTCAGACAGCAAGCTGCCTAATCTGAGACAGACCTAGGAGAACCATAAATATTAGAGCATTAGCAAGAATTAAAAAAAAAAAAAAAAGCCATTTTAAGTTATTTGTCTTTGATTTAACTGTATGAAAAAAGAAGCATTTTTTCAGGAAGTGAATGGGGTGTACTGATTGCACCCTGTTATGTTTTGGATTTTGTGTTGTTGAATTTGATTTGGGTGCAGTCAGCTTCAGATGTGGATACATTTGTTGGTGCCATTCTACAAGAATACAAAAACAAAAAATAAATGCACAACTAATATGTGAACAATGTCAAAAAGCTCAGTTTTTCTATTTAGTACCAGAAACAAATTTGGGGTCTTGACAAAAGTCAGTTTTTGTTTTGTTTTTAACAGTGGAGCCTTTTGGATCTTCCACAGAGCTCATTTTATTCCAAATTAAACTTGTTGTGTGATCAAGCTGGAGTTTAAGTTACGCCTGTGGTTTTAGATTTTTTATTTTCTTGGTCTCCATCTTCTTGGGCCACAGAAACGGGTCCAGGAGAGAAACCCAGACATCCCTCTCCCCATCTTGTCAGCTGTAATCAGAGTAACTTTTTTTTTTTTACCATGCCCTTAGTTTGAAACACATCTATAATGCAAGGATTATTAGACTCTTTAAGGGTACCAATAAACATTTCTGTGCTATTTTAGCTTCTAGTACTAAATATATGCAGATGGTTGCTTTGAACGGAATCATGTTCCACTAGAAATTGCTTCAATGAGCTGTGAGTGTACTTATCCAGCACCTAAATATTTGTAAACAAATGTGAATGCATTAGCAAACCCATTTATCCAAGCTATATTACTGTAAACTGATCATGCAGACCCAGAGAAAGGTTATGTTTGTGGGGTTAAAGTCAGGTTTTTTCCAGATGATATTAAAAAACATTTTTTGCTAAGTCGTACTTCTTGTGCCTGCAGGCATTTTAGTTTGTCACAGCAGAGCTCCGACAGGCGCTCAGCTGGACTTGGCCACTTGGCAAACGATTCATCTGCAGCTTTCCGCTGAGCTGAGATCCATGATGCTTTCCTCGCACCATTCCACAAGAGTCACAAAGCCCACGCAGTCGTAGTGGAGCTGTTGTCATAGCAGCATAAAATACCATATTATTAATGTCCCATGATCTCTCCGTGATGTTTAGGGTATTTTTTTAATTCTCTGCTTTGCAGGAACAGGAGTAATGGTGGCAGAATTCACTGTCCGCATATTTTTTGGTTAGGTTTTTTGCTTTAAACTGCTTTGTTTAGAAAAATGTATTTGGTTTCACATATATTTTGCAACAATAAGAATAATAAAGGCTAACTGTATTAAAAAATACAATAACTTCTCTATCAGTTTTAAAACTGAAAATGTATTAACTCCTGATTGCATGAATGTTTGTAGTCTTATAGGAAAGACCTTTTGGAGACTTATTTCAAAGTGGTCCAAACAAAATTAAGATTTAAAAACTGTAAAATTCAAATAAAATAGTTAAATTATACTCTGATAATTAAAATTACAATATTTCTAAAAGACTCACGACACCATAGTCAGAGGAGACTGGTTTTGTGTTCAGCTGAATGAAGTCCTGGCTGTTTTGAGATTTTACTTTGCGATTTGAAATTTTGACTTAATGATTAAAGAGGTTATCTCCTGAACAACGCAGTATCACTTGGACAGTGTCATTCTTCTTTAAAGCAAATATAATCTGACTGATAAGGTCCTGTTTGAACGTGTGGGTTTAATGTCACACTGCTTTAACCTGCTTTAACCAGACTATCAGCGATTCATTAAGAGCAATAAAATCAGTTTTTACTCTAAAAGTCAAAATGTCCATAGTCCCTTTGTTATTTTAGGTTATGATTTACTTACTGAAAGCACAAAGCAAGATGGATGGATAGATGGATGGATAGATGGATAGATGGATGGATGGATGGATGGATGGATGGATGGATGGATGGATGGATTGTTTTATTTTTTTTTTTTCAACTTAATTCTTATATACAGTATTGTGTTATTTCATGAGCTGGTGCATAACTTTTTACAAGGTCTGGCCAAATCGTCTACCTCTGTTCCTCTGAGCATGAGGGGACCTTTGTTAAAGTCTCCAATGGAAAAGGCAGCGGGTGATATGCATTCTTTCAAGAAATGCTACGCCGTTATTTTAGAAAATAAAGCGCATGTGCTCATTTGTCAACTACCAGTACATAGAATCAGATTTTTTTGTTGTTAACTTTTTGTTTTCTTTCATTTCCGAACAAAAATAGAAAATTGAGATAAATTAGCCTCTCTGAGGAAAGATTTCCAACTTGTATATAAAAAAAAAAAAACAATAAATAAAACAAACCTTTAATCCCACTATGGTAATTGGACTGTACTTATGTAGCGCCTTTCTATCTAATCAACATACTCAAAGTACTTTACAACACAGTCTGTTCAATCACACAATTACCTCCACACATATTCATTCATGCAGCACTCGACTATAGCTACAAAGCTAATTTGAATCTGTGGACTAATCAGTGATTTAGATCACATTCATACACCGATGGGACATGAATCGGAGGCATCAGTGTCTTGCCCAGAGACACTTCAACATGTGACTGCTAGTGGAATTGAACCCTCAACTCTCTCACTGGAGGGCAACCACTCAGCCACAGCCGCCCCCAAAATGATTTCCGAATGGCAAAACATTCAACGTTTTATAATGAAGACTTTCTAAACAACCTCTCTTGTTTAAATTACACCAAGTAAACACAAAAATCTGTCACATTTGAATATATTTGATTATAACTGTCTGCTTCAGCTAATGCATGTGAACTAAATAAGACACATTTTAGTGAAACTACCGCACTGAGACACTACTGTATTTAGATTTTGTTCCCTGTTCCCCATGTGGTGTGACTGGTAGAGTTGGCCCTTTGCCCGTTACGTGTTCCTGATAGAGTACAGCAGGTTCATTGTAAAAATAACTTCACTCCACGCAAGACAGGTTTGACGAGCTTGAGTACCGTACTCTCTCGAAGCCTGAAGTGCCAGAGCTGTTCTTTGTTTTAATATGGGCGGAGCGCTCTGATTAATAAAAAAAATAAATAAATAAACGCATTCTTTCTGTTTTGTCTCTGCAGGTGGGAGTGTTGTTGAACTTGCTGAGACAGATCTGCAGCCATCATGGTTAGCATCCCAGAGTACTACGCAGGGAAAAAGGTGCTGCTGTCTGGAGCAACAGGCTTCATGGGAAAGGTACAGAAGTAACTAGAAAGTTACTCGCGCACATCATAACCCAGCTCGGAGATGCTGCTTAGGAATGTTTCAGGTGGATTCCAGCTATTCCAACAGGAGGAATAAATGTAAAAAAAATGTGGCATGCTGCTGACATGGAGGCCAGCAAGTCTGACACATAAAATCATTTTAGGTGTCCTTTATCCATTTATGGTGGCGTATTTTAAACTCAAAGCTTCAGTTCACAGTTTAACAGCACACTCAGTGTCTGAAATTTTTCACATGACCACACCCTTATGGTTCATAAAACAGAGCAGCTATTGTTCTGATTGTCTTGGACTGAGTCAGTTCAGATGCTTCAATTTCTAAAGAACCCATGGATTAAAAGTGAAAGTGACATTTTATGCTCGTTTCTTATTAAAGGTGCTCCTGGAGAAGCTGCTGAGGTCCTGCCCGGAGGTCGGCGCCATCTATGTGATGGTCAGGTCAAAAGCGGGGCAGAGCCCTCAGGCCCGGGTCGCTGACATGATCAACTGCAAGGTGAGAGCTGGGCTCTGCGATGGCGCTGAATGGGTTTTGGCAGGGAGCTGTGCTGAAAAGCATGTTGCACCTGTCGTGTGAACACAGTCAAGGATTTATCATGTGACTTTTTGGCAGATGGACAAAACTTGAGACTGCCGAGTGCAGCATGAGTCTGCTGAAATTTGCTGAAGAAGCTGCAACTAAGTTGCTAAAACAATAAAAAAGACTAAACATCGCTTAAGTGGAACAGAGCAATTTGACTAAAACAGACCAAGTGTGCAGAGTTTTGAATGAAGTGTTTTTGAAGGAATTGAAGAGCTTAATGTATTTCTATGCAGTTTTTTTTTTTTTATTTTTTTTTGTAAATGAAGTAAAATATTTAGAAAATTAAACTAAGTCCTTTTTAATGAGTTGACTGTATAAATGAATGGCTAAAATAGCAGTAAGTGTGCAGAAGTAGTTAGATTCCTATGGTATATAACAAGGTAACTATAATGTGAAATGGAAAATCAGCATTCATAGAATTTATCAATTGCCAGCACAATGGATTAGTGGTTTTCACTGTTGCCTCACTGCAAGCAGATCCAGATTCAAACCCTGGTTTGGACCTTGGGTCTTTCTGTGTGAAGTTTGCATATTCTCCTCGTTTGCATGTTTTCTCTGGGTACTCCAGTTTTCTCCCACATTTCAAAAACATGCATGTTGGGACTGACATCAGGCTGAAAGAGATCTGTGATCTCAATGGGATTTCTCTGGTTCAGTAAAGGTTAATCATCACGTCAGTGTCATTTTCAAACCCCGCAATTCAAGAACTCCATCAATGTAAATTCTATGAATTTAGAGACTTTCTCGGTAATGAAACCAAAAAGGAACGGTTTGAACCACAGAGAAGAGAAGCACATATATGAAGTAGAAATGTGAGGACGTGTGTCAAAGTGCTGGAGGGGGTGTGATGGTGTGAGCAAGTACGCAGCTCGTAAAACTGGGCCACTGACATTTTATTGATGGTTGGTGTGTGATGTAAAGAGCTTTACTTTCTATTTAGTCTAATGCTGCAAATTGTACTGGAAGCCACTTGTTCTTCTAAGAGTTCAAGTGTTCTGCCTTTTTATTAAAAACAAATAAAGTACTAAAATGTTAAAACGTTTCAAGAGCCTGTGTTTAAATTTGATCGGGTTTTCCTTCAGCTGGTGCAAAAGTCTTCTGATGTGAACGAGCCGCAAAGTAAAACTCAGGAAATCTCAACATTTGTTGTTTTGCTGTGAACACCAACTCATGCATCATTTGGATGTAATACATTTTCCTTTCAGCTGTTTGAAAAATTGCAAGCAGAGCAGCCAGACTTTGCAGAGAAGATCATAGCGGTGAACAGTGACCTCACTCTGCAAGAGCTGGACCTGAGCAAAGAGGATCAGAGCGTCCTGGTGGAAAACGTCAACATCGTCTTCCACTGCGCCGCCACCGTTCGCTTTAATGAGCCTCTCAAGTACGTCTCTTTATTTTGTTGTTCTTTATTCCTTCTTTTTTTTTTTACATTCCGCAGTGTTGCATAACTCGTAACGTTTCCACCTGTGATTCAAGTAATGATCAGGCAGGAAACTGATTTTCTGAGCCTTTTTTTTTTTGTCTCAGTACTGGAAGCACCAGTGTTGACAGATTGTTCCCACTGTTTGCAGTACGCCGAGAAACACAACACCTGGCACGCCTCACTTTTTCTGCTCAACTGGAGCTTTGTTTTTTGTTTTTTTTACAGCCTTTAAGAAACGCTGTGTTCTGATTCTGAATGAGAATATATATACAGTATATGTATATTTTTTACCTATTTTTGCATCTACATGTTTTGTTAGTTTTATTGTGGCAGTGTCTGTTTGTGTTTGGAAAAATATGCACATTGGCTGACATACGGTACTAATATGTAGTAAGTATATTAGAACTTCTACACATTTGATATGATTATTTCCACAAACACAGCAATGCAGCTTATTGTTACCGTCAGAATTGTGCACATATGTAATAATTAACCTCATCTCCCCTCCTTTCATTGAGCTGTTCTTCACAAACGTGTTTAAACATGTACTTTGTAAAAGGTTTTAACATGTTTTTACTTCTCGTTTTAGACAGACCTAACACAATACATTAAATGATGTGTGTGTGATGCCCCTATGTCTCTTACTGGGTTTACGCCCACCGAGGAGCTAATAGACCGAAAGTTACGTATGTAACTACGGTTCTATGAATCCCGGATGACCGCCAGAGGGCGGTGCTGAAAGCACTGAATGTT
>JARVGV010000002.1:11044776-11059693 GCA_031762435.1 Hypsolebias longignatus
GTGTGTGTGTGTGGGTGTGTGTGTGTGTGTGTGTGTGTGTGTGTGTGTGTGTGTGTGTGTGTGTGTGTGTAAATGAGCTTTATATTAATTAGATAGAAAGGCAATAAGTACAGACCATTTACCAGTAAACGGTGCCCTCAACACAATTTCTACCTCTGTTCTTCCGTAGTACAGTACGAGATGTACAATTCTTTTCAAACCATCAGCTGAGGAAAATAATATTGGAACAGGTTTTCAGATGCATGTGTCTGAGGCTCAATGGAACTAACCTGTGTAAATAAAGGTTGAATGTAAATAAAGGTTGAATGAATGTACAGTAAATATCTGGAAACTCGGTCTACAGATTTTATTTCTTGGTTGTTGACAAGGATCCCTCTTTAAACTAACTGATTTTAGTTTCATTCATTCAACCTTTTATTTATATTATATCCCTCCATTCATTATCTATACCCACTTCTTCCTTTTCGGGTTGCGGGGGTCACTGGTGCCCATGTCCAGCCATCACTGTGCGAGAGGCGGTGGACACTCTGGACAGGTCAAAAGTCCATCAAAGGGATTATTTTAACATATCTTAGCACAACTAATAGTGGGCTTCACATTGAATGTTTTACGTGTAGGAGCCTGTCTGAGTGATGTCATGCAGAACAGTTTATTTTACATGTTTGTTTCGCCCACTGACCACTTCTTTTTCTCTCTGCCCCCCCGCCTCTTCAGAGATTCAATGCAGCTGAATGTCCTGGCCACGCAAAAGATGCTGGCTCTGGCCCACAGGATGAAGCACCTGGAGGTTTTTCTTCACGTCTCCACAGCTTACGCCCACTGTGACAGAGATGTCATCGAGGAAGTCATCTACCCTCCCCCTGTAGACTACCGCAAACTCATTGATACTCTAGGGTAAGTCAGATTCACCACACTGCTGTGGGGTCATTTATGCACACAAAAATCCCCTGCATTATTACATTCCTGCATGGGATTATGAACGAGGTGAATTAGGTTAAATGCAAGGAGGAAGAGATCAAGATTGTCTGATTCAGTTTTACTCTGGTTGTACAGTAAACTGCAGCTTAGCTGCACGGTTGCTGTACTCCACTCAGAGTAGAGATTCATGTGACCGCTCGCTTTTCAGGAACTTTGAGTGAACAAAGACACTGCATAGTGGATGTTAAGACATGTTCAGTCTAGTTTTAGTTTTATGTTTGTGTGTGCGGCTGCATGTTTTGCACAAACTTAAATAGGATAGTTGATTGTTGATTGAACTAACTGTATTTTATTTTCTGTGACTAAAAATTCAGTTTGTCAGTATTAGTCAACCATTTTGTGCTGTACTATACCTGTGTATACTGGTATACAGTATATTTTCATCTAATCCCTAAACTCCAATCTGTCGAAGAATGAGGTTATCCATGCAGGATGCACTGAAATCTCAAGACTATCGAGGCATTTTGCGGAAAAATGTGCTGCTTGGGGTCAGTTGCATGTCATTCATTCAACCTTTATTTAAACATGTTAGTCCCATTGAGCCACGAGGACTCATTTACAAGAGAGACCTGGGTCATCATGGGTCGCCCAACAGGATAATGACCCAAAACACAACTAAAAACGCAGGATTGGCCAAACCAACCATTGGATTAAATGACGAGGCCTTCTGAGCCCTGATCTAAATCTTCTCAAACATCTGTAGGAGGAGGTGGAGCGTCCATTTTTGAGATTCTTCCAGTGCTTAAAGTTAAAGAGCCTCTGAGTTTATCTTTGTTCAATTTAAGAAAGTTTGATTTTTAAGTTCCTCTCAGAAAATGATAAGTTCTGAATGTGGATAAGTAAAATATAATTAAAGATGTGCATATTTGTTTTCTTTGGGGGTCTAGCTGGATGGATGATGATCTGGTGTCAACACTGACTCCTAAACTGATTGGAGAGCGTCCCAACACCTACACGTTCACCAAAGCTCTGGCTGAGTATCTGGTGCTGCAGGAGGCAGGAGACCTCAACATCGCCATCGTCAGACCCTCCATTGTTGGGGCCAGCTGGAAAGAGCCCTTCCCAGTGAGGAATTCACCTTTGCTCTTTTTTTTTTCATTGATTACTTGAAGTTATCCAACTTTAAACAGAATGAATAGGCATTGCTTTTTCAAAGACAATTTAATGATGATTTCCTCTTTGTTGTTTTGCCGTCAGGGTTTTAAATTTGTCTGATTGGTTCATACTTCCAAAAGACAAAGTTTGGACTAAAACAATTATGAGCTTAAACAAGTAGTTGGCAAAAGTAATAGTTGGGAAGCTCATGTGTTAATTTCTTTGTACCTTGAATCTGACCCCTGCATAAAGGAAGCACGAGTGACTGTTTTGTCACGGTCACTTCTCAAGACGTTCCTGTCTCAAACTTAAAGCCTTTGTGGTGTTTTACGCACAAGCAGACTGAGCAGCTGCTGGCTGCAGCTGGAATGTCAGGAATGAGGACTGGAGAAGCACTGCTGAACTTTGCTTCATGTCAGTGAACGAAAAGCAGAACGGTTAAGATTTTCTGTGACTGTTGGTCTGACGAGATGTTTCTCAGCATTTAGACCAGATGTATCAATAGCCATTATATCTCTAATTGTTTCATTTGATAAATATTTATTGTTTGTAGTATTTTAATGTGATTAACAAAGAGGGAATGCATATTGTCTTATTTCAACTGTACACCCTTTCACTCTTTGATTTTGTTGTTTCAGGGTTGGATTGACAACTTCAATGGGCCAAGTGGGATATTTATTGCAGTAAGTAATTAGAAGGCGGAGGGGCAATTTATAACATTATCGGTGTCAAATTTTAAAGTGCATTAATGGATGGCAGCCTTCGTTATATTAGGAATTATGTTTAGTTTTAGGCGTCGTTGGAGGGGAATTTGAATGCTTCACCTCTAGCAGCCTGAAAATCTTGAAATATCAAGTTATTCTGTGTACTATGATGCATTTATAGATGATGTTACAAACAGGGTTATTGCACTACGAAACGGTCATTAAGGGCAACAAGATTTGTAAATGAAGTAGCAAACAGTGCTTGTTAATTCATATGAAATGTTTTCTCTTTGCTCCAGGCTGGAAAGGGGATCCTGCGTACGATGAGGGCATCTAATGACGCCGTGGCAGACCTGGTACCAGTAGATGTAGTTATAAACACCACTCTGTCTGCAGCTTGGTTCTCTGGATCACAGAGGGTGAACAGGTGTGAAAACACTCATGTTCATACTCAAGTTCAAGTAAACTTTGTCATTACCATCTCATGTGGTACATGAGGTGGAACGAAATTATGTACACAGGGTCCCTCAAAAATAGCAAAATATAAAGTATAAAAAGAAACTAGATAAGGATCTAAGATGTACACTAAATATACGCTAAAACAAACGGTACACTAAAAGATCTAAGATATACACTAAACACTAATAATGTAAAACAATACAGCGTATCAACAGCAGCCTGAACATGAGTCCGTGGTGAGGAGATGGGGTATGATTGAATACAGCAAAATGAGTTAATCAGCAGCATGAGAGCAGCTGTTGTTAAGTTATAATAAATTGATGGTTTAATTTGGAATCTCTCCATGTTGTTGCAGATCTAAAAACATCCTGGTGTACAACTGCACAACGGGTGGGATCAACCCGTTTCACTGGGGGGAAGTCGGTAGGATCTTTTTGCTTTTTCTTTCTTTCACACACATTGCACAAAGTCCCAAATAAGGAAAGTGTAATGCTGTACCCCCCAATGACAAACCCAGATTGTAATGTGATCCACTGCTGCTCCGCCTAAACCAGAAGATCTAGATCTGATTCCAGTCTCTTACTGGGTTGGAGCCAGTTAGTGTTATTTTTACATAACGTCACTTTTTCTAAAAGGCTTTTTAAAATCACATTGGATGTTTCACAATCACCTATTTTATAAACCCTGACTTGAACTGAGCAAAGTATAATTATCTTTTAGAAGAGCAAAGAACAAAACAAGACACAAAAATAGTTCATTTAAAACTTCTGGAAGGACAACGTCGCTAAGAAACAGTGTGTGAAATTTGTTTCAGTCAAAATTGACAAAGATAGGGTCTCAAAAACACTGGAGAAATATTAGTTGACTTTTTATGTAGTATGTTCACAATCTTCTCTTTTCTTTTTTTTTTTAATTAAAAAAATATATACTGTATATTTTTTGGTCCCCTTTGTGTTTTTTATTTATTTATTTTTAACAGGCGCAAAAAAGTTAGTTATTAAGCAGATTTATTCACATCGGGTCAAATCTTGATTCTCAACTTCAAAATCTGAAAGTATTTTAAAGTTTATTTACTCAAAATTATAGTAACTTTAATTTGAACTATTTTAAATGACTCCACTGATCACAACTGTCTTTGTTTTTATGCTTTCTTAAATCCCCACAAGCTATTTTTTTTATGTATAACAAAAACAGTTGGCAGCAATGATTTTCCAATTTTTCCAGTGTAACAAAAGAGGTGGCTTGGCAAGTGTAAGATCCTCCTCGCAGAACACTTCCTTGTATTTTGATCAGACATTTTGTCTTGTTCGTAAGGTGTGAATAAAATAATGTATATAAATATAATAAAATATTGAATAAAATATAATTAAATAAACAAAACAAGCAAAGCTCAGTTATTGAAAATAAAATGCTAAAATTGCCATTTATTTTATCCTTTGGTGTCTGTAGTTATAAAGCAGCTGTACACTGACTACCGCTACATTAAAATGTCATCTAAGCAGCTGAAATGGACAAACTGATTTATATAAAATAAAACAACTTCAATATTGTTGCATTTGTGGCCATATTTGAAGCACTTCTTTTGGATTGGATGAGCTCATATGTTGGTCATTATTATATTTATATTGTTTGTTTTTCCTCCAGAAAAAAAACAATTCCCCAAGTCATCAAGTAAAAATTTAAATATATTCTTTACTTTTTCCTCTAGCCGTTTCTGTTCAGTGAGTTATAAAGTAGATTGATGACCTTTGACCCCCATGTGTTAAAACAACCTTTTCTTCTTAGAGTACCATGTAATATCCACATTCAAGAGGAACCCCCTTGAACAGGCTTTCCGCAGGCCAAATGTTAATCTAACATCCAATCACCTAATCAATCAGTACTGGATTACCGTGAGCCACAAGGCTCCAGCCTTCCTCTATGATCTGTACCTCAGGCTGATTGGACGAGAGCCCAGGTAACATCGTCCTCCTCCTCGTCCTCATCGCCGGCTCGGACCTGTGCCTTTCTAATGTCCACAGCCCCTTCACACAATCACATCTTTGCTGCTTTTTCCTGTCACTTCTCTTGTAGAGTAGTCGCTAACATCGTTGCTGTGATGTAAATGTGTTTTTTAAATGGCTTGTTTGAAATTTAGTTAGTTAAAGAGTGTATAACCCATGTCTCTCCAGAACCACATGGAGGATTAAAATGGGTTCTACACCCTTTTGTTCAAGTTTTATTTTCAGTTTCAAAACTTTAGCGTTTTGAGTCTTAACTCGGCGTCTCTTGAAAACGAACAGAGAATTTTATTGTTGCAGATTTCCTTGGAAACTCCAAACACATCTTAGTTGGCGTGGTGAGAACGGGTCTGAATGTCGTGTGATGGAGCTAATGAGAAGCTAGCAGAAACCAGCCTGTTTACTTTACACCTGTTTAGAGCAGGAATTAACATTCTTCATCTCCCCCCTCTGTGTCCTCCTTGTCCCGTCATGTATTTCTCTCCTGCAGAGTACTGTATAAACATGACCTTCAAGACCAATCCCTTAGAGCAGGCCTTCAGAAGGCCTAATGTCAATCTGCGCTCCAACCCCTTTACTAATCAGTACTGGACTACAGTCAGCCAAACGCTGCCCGCTCTGCTCTATGACGGCTATCTCAGGCTGATAGGCCACAAGCCCCGGTAAGGTTACCCCCACCATTGTCCAGCACTTTCCCTGCTTCCAGTAAGACCCCAACTTCACTACACATTTCCTCAACCTTCATCCCTTTTTTTTTCCTTACTGGGGTTGTGGAAACGAGGATGGGTCCAGGGCAGCAGAGACCATTGATGCTGTGACTTCCTTTGACCCCCCCCCCCCCCCCATGGCACAGCAGGACAGAATTTTCTATGGAAGCGTGGCTTTTTGTTTTTAACTCCAGTGGCTCCACTTGCCTTGCTCCATGGTGTGAACATGACAGCCTACATCATCTCCTCCTCTCACCCAATCAGAAACCTCAGGACTTTTTGGCATGCACATCGATTGCTTTCATTACTTCATGCAGGAGTTGGTGTCGTCTCAGACAGTAGACATTCAGGAGCTCAGTGATGCGTCTTTTAATTCGGAGCAGTTATCCAAAAATTCATGTTTCTGTCTGAAATGAGCTTGGCTTACAGCTTACTCACAATGCTGGAGTGTAACTAATCACTAATTGTAGTTTCTTCCACTTTGTGTTGGTCATCCATGCATGTTCAACACATTCTTTGAATCAGGGATTTTCATTGAAAGAATACGAGTTGTAGCACTCGAGACATTATTTCTTTTAGTAGAAATCTTTTAAAATAACAGTGACCTAAATGAGAACAAACAACTCTGATTCTTCAGATTTCAACCTTCATCCATTTTCTGTTTTCTACGTTCTTACTCTTAAGCTTGGTTTATCCGTCTCACTGGGCTGCGAGTTGTTGGTGAGCGGCGCTCAGGAGGGAGTCTCCAGAAGGTGCAACAACTTTAACTTTGGAATGATCACAAAATGGTTGCGCACATCTTAAACACATCTTGAATCTGCTTGATGGTTACTTTGTTGCAAACATTCCTGAGTTCAGTGAGACTGCAAAGGAAAACCTGTGCATCCTTGCAGTTTATCAACAATTTTGAGCTCTTGACTCCTCTCCCAACAGCCGCAGCTCCGTGAAATACCGGCTTAGCTCTCATTTTTCAACAACCTGTGACTGCGATTAACAAACTAACACAAATAAAAGATGACTTCTGGATTTCTTTGACAAACCAGGATGTGCCTAATATTTACGGACAGCGTAACGCTGATTTCATTAAGTTTGAATTGACTTTGAATTATTTGGGTGTAAAATAATGTCCAAATTTTGGATAACTATTTGAAATGTCCTCCTGTTCTGTGTAAGTTAAATCCAGTAAGTCTTGTCTAATTTGTATTTGTTCCTGTGAAGAAGTGCCACAGTGCTATGAATATCTGAAACAATTCTTTATTTTGCACACTTTAGTAACTTTTAATAAATGCAAACTAAGCAGAAAATATCCTCAATGTTCAGACTCATGCCAAAGGACTTTTAGTCTTTCTTTGGAAATCAGTTGTGTTAGATAAAGTTAATGCAAGACCAAGTCACCGTTACGCACGTCTGTGCTTGAAACCTTTCTTTTTCACGTTTGGAAATTAACTTCATTTAAGGCATCCGTCTGTCTGGAGTGGTTGAAAAGAAGTCGGCATGACTGTTTTTAAGGTTTCACCTCATCCAGAAGACATCCGTTTAGGAATGTCATGTTTTTGATAACTGAGACTCTTGGCCAACATAAAACTTTAGTCTGTTTTCACGTAAATGTTCGTGTTTCTTAATGAGTTCAGGACGTCTCTGAGCTGCCATCTTTTTTCAGCACTTTAGAATTACAGCTTTTTTTAATTAAATTTGTGCTACGTTATATTCATAATAGTGATTACGTCACTTTGTGTAAACTTCACTTGTTTATTATCAACTAGACAGCCCAAGCTGACTTGGCTAACTAGTTGATCTTAATTGTTTGGATTAGTTAGTCCAGTGACGTAAAGAAACACCAGATCTCTGGTCTGTAAATGGCAGTGAACTAGTAAACAGGGTTGAAGGCTTGTTCTGTCTTTACATTGTAAAGTTTTAGAACTGTAAGGTGTTCTACACAGATATAACTGCCTTGTCACAGACGTTTGTTGCTGTCCAATGGAATGATTTAGCTTTTCAGGAGAGATTTGGTTGAGAGAACTGGCGCCTGAATTTTTGTTTTAAATGTGAAGTTGTAACTTGTAGCCTGGGGTTCAGCGTTACAAACTGCAGGTCTGAATTACACCAGCCTCCAGCTTCTGTTGATGTCTTTATGTTTTAATATTTATGGAAACCTGAATAAACTTAATGTTTAAAGTAGGGCTGCACTATACTTTCGGCATGGTATTAGTATCGGCTGATATTATCGGCTGCCATTCCTTCAAAATAACTCACCGATGTAAAAGGTGCTGTTTTTGTATGACTGTTCCAGTGTTGTCATTGTGTTAGAGAGAGTAAATGTCATGAATAAATGTGACATTAAACATAATCCAAGTTGAAGTGTTACATTATTTTCAGACCCCTTTTTGGCATCTGCATTTAGTAACAGGCCAAATTGACAAAGACCATGAAGAGTAATGTAGTATTTTAATTCCATAGCAGAGAAAGCTACATATTCTCTGTAAGTAGGTCTAAGGGGAAAAAAATCTTTATTGGTAACGGTTATCGGCCAAGTAAGTTTCAACATATTGGCATATATCGGCCAAAAATCCAATATTGTGCATCCCTAGTTTAAAGGAATGATTCGGCTTTTAATTTTAATTGGCTGGACTAAGGATGGTTTTAATCTTTTTATTAGTTTAGATTTTCATCAGACTGCAACAACATTAAAATTCATTCAAGAAGACAAACTCATAGCACTGTGTCATTTGGGAACTGGTGCTTGTGGCACAGTCTGCAAAAAATGTCCAATTTTTATCAATTTAGAAATGTTGTCAAATATTAGAGTAAATTGGAATCTGTTCTCTGGTGTTTCATAGTTCAATATTTCCTGGAACTGTCTTATCATTCTTCGTTTCTTACTCTTTCCTGTTTTTCCTCTCCGTTCTACTTTTATTTCCACATTTTATGTATTTTACCACCCTGCTTTTTTTATTTTTATTTTTTTCTATTTGCCATCGTCACTTGGTTTATCACAGGATGATGAAGACAATCACGCGCCTCCACAAAGCCATGATGGTGCTGGAGTATTTCACCAGCCATTCATGGGTCTGGAACACAAACAACGTGGCCATGCTGATGTCACACATGAGCCCCGAGGATAAAAAGGTACAAAAAAGAAGAGCTGGCTCTGTTCTGAACACAAGTCTGTTGGACACAGCAGACAAATCTACAGCAAAGAAAGATGAAATTGTATCAAATCATGAGTAAGAAGTCCCATTTAATTAATTTGAGTGTTGAAAGGAACTGATGGCGCTCGTTTTCATCCCTAGGTGTTTAACTTTGACGTGCGTCAGCTGCACTGGGCAGAGTACATGGAAAGTTACTGTATGGGAACCAAGAAATACGTCCTGAATGAGGAGCTCTCGGGGCTGCCGGCTGCACGCAAACACCTCAACAAGTAAGGCTTCAGTGTTTCTGGCTTGATGGTCCTGAGCAGAGATGTAATGGTTCCTTGAATCATGGTTTCCTCAGTCTTTCTGATCGTTTAACCATCATAAATCATAGGCGAACAGTGATAATCTAGTCTCTGGGGTAATAATGATCCAAGTGATTTCAAAACCTCAAAAGTTTCTCGAGGAAGGAAAGTGTGGAAGCTGCTCGACCTGAATCCAGTGGGTCGTTTGAGATGAATCTACAGCAGCAGAACATTCTTTAGCAAGAAATTAGCTCAGCAAAACTGATAAGTTTGTTTTTTGGCATGTAACTTGTTTCAGGTTTTTATTTATTTTTATGTGTGCAATTTGAACAATTCACAAATGAAAACGTTCAGCTCATGCAGGACATTCCAGCTGAGACTTTTGGTATCTGAACAGTTGTTATTTTTAAATATTTAGCTTTTTCTGCTACATTTTTCTCATTCAAGATGAATGGAGCTCTCCATGTCCTTCAAATGTCCTTGAGCTGTTTGCAACCTTTTACTGCTTATTTAGCTGTTGTTCTGATTCAGCTCCTTTCAACTTCTTGCTGCTTTTTAGGGGTTTTTTTCTCCTTTCAGCTGCTCTCTACAAAACAAAACGTTGCCATTTTTTAAGCTTTGTGTTGATTTCAGCTTTTGTGCTCCTTTCAGCTTCCTTCTGCTAAATTCAGCATTTTGCTGCTTTTCAGCTACTTTCTATGTATTTTTCTGCCTCTTTCTAATATGTCGCTCTCTTTCTGCTATCGTAATTAGATTTTTTTTATTTTTGCTTCAATTGTGATTTTTTTTCCTGCTTGTTTCAGTGTCTTTTTTGCTAGTTTCATATTTACTGAAATGTTTTCAGTCTGTCTGCTCTATTAGCTTTTTTCTACATATTTCTGTTTTTCTGCTGCTTTCAGCAAATGTCAGCTGTTCATATTCAACCCGCGGTAACCGTTCAGAGATGAAACCTTTTCAGCTGGTTTCAACTTCAGCAGCTCTGAGCAATAATCATTTATCATTCACGCTGCTTTCACAGGAACTTTGTTTTCTCTGAAGTTCTAAACGAGCATCGACCTCATTGTTTATTCTTCCTGTTTTATTCCTCCAAATTCCTTCAAAGAAGCCTGTAGTTTTCATGTATCAACCCACAACCTGATTAAAAATTAATTCTGTACCTTTGGGTTTTTAAATCAAAGACCAGTGGTCTTGAAGCTATTTTAAGATTTTTGAATCTTTGATTTATAGAATTTTGCTTTAAATCGCTCAACTTCATCTTCGTCTGATCTGAACAACTAATGAGCGTCTGCCACAGGAGAAGCCATAACGATCATGTTTTTCCTTTTTCTTGTTTGCTTGTACTGTTGGCAAAATATAATCAATTACTGTTTTTATTTTATTTTTTTTAATGCAACTTTCAGAAACTTATTGAGTGGACGTCTAACTGATTTAACTTGTTGAGTTAAGCCAATTCAAGATGGCTGCCGCAGCAAAGCATTCTTAGCAAACAGAAAAATGGCTGTAAATTTACAGAAATGGAGCTAAAATCTGCTGGTGCTCCATTTTTAATTTGATACGGTGACTGCGTGTGGTTGAAGGATTTAAACGTAAAGATGAAGAATCCATTCTGAGAAAGCAGGTTTGCATAAAGTCCATAAATCTTCTCACATTTTTGTTCCTCCAGGCTGAGAAACATCCGTTACACCTTCAACACCGTCCTGGTGGTGCTCATTTGGCGCATCTTTATAGCCCGGTCCCAGATGGCCCGAAACATCTGGTACTTTGTGGTGAGCCTCTGTTTCAAATTCCTCTCGTACTTCCGAGCGTCCTCCACCATGAGATAATGAGCCGAGTTCGGGGCGGAGAGATGGAGGAACGCAGGAAACGATGCCGGCTGCGGACGATGAGAGGTGCCTGCACCCAAAGCTCCGGTTTACCTGATGAGCAAATAAAGAAAACAAAACGCCAAGGACACACAAAGAAGAGCTCTGGGGCGAGACCCGGAGTCTGCAGCGGCCTAAGACGACGACTATCTCTCTGTCACTTGATCAAACCCAGGATTTGTCTCTCAGGCTCATCATAGAAAAGACTTCTGAACGTTTGAGCTCCTCAGGTGCCACATTTTCTTCTGCTCACTTCTTGAAAAGCTATGCATGGGACGACGCTCTGCTCCAAAGCTCCAGGCTGTTGTTGTTTATTCTTTTAAGGCTCCTTCTGGTTTTTTTTTTTTTATTTTATTTTTTTTCTTGAATCAATATTTGCTGAGCAGAGATTTCACCTAACGGCAGCGCAAAATAATTTTAGATTTGTTCCAACACAAACCGTTTGAACAACCATTAAGACTGTTGTAAAGGGCTGGGGGGTGTTTGTGCTGAGTCATGCATGAAACTATGACGATGCACTCCTGTATGTCTTCAGACTGCAGCGAACTCTTTCCTTCGTTAAAACCGAGCACAATGCAGACTTTACTGAGTGCCTGCACGCTGATCCTTCCGACATCAGCAAATCATGCAGAGGCTTTTTCCTTCGTCCGGTCTCGTCTGTCTAGAAGCGTTTTATGATTGTAAAGAGGTGAGGAAAAAAATGGAGTCCCTTCTAGGCTGTTTTTTTTTTCCAGGGTGCATTGAAATGAAACACATTCTCCATTTCATACGTAGAGTCGTGCCACAAGTGATTCTTAAATAACTCGTGGCTTATTTTCCCAGAATGCATTTTGTCAAGCAGCACTTACTGTCTGTGGATGTTCTGTTACTGCGGTTAGTCTGTTACATTAACCAATCATTTGTTTGTGCTGCTTCTAAAACAAGAAATGCTCCACAACCATTTATTTTATTTATTTATTTTGTTCCCTCAAGTGTTGCCTCTTGACATTTTAAAAACTTGTCCCAGATCTTGTCAAAAATGATCATAAAGGAAGAAAGATCTGTGTTGTGTATAAAAAGTCTCATGTTGCATTTTTCTATGTGACCTTTAACCCACTGTGAGCTCTAGAAGCTGGCTGTTTGTGCTTATTGATATTTGGTTTTGTTTGCATCTTTTCAAAGTGTCTTAACTTTAAATGGACATGTCTGAGTACCAGCGTCTGTAAAGGATGTGATGCTTTATTCCTTAAATCACAACATGAGCAGCTGTAAACCCCGAACTGTGCCTGAACTCTTAATATATAATGTGAACTCGAGCGATCCGATCTGTTTTCTAGTTATTTTTGTGTACAGCTGTTCAAGTAGACGGGAAATGAAAATTAAAACGTGTATTTTTCTGCTCGTCATGAGTTTACTGCACCAGCATCAATCTTTATTGATAATGAAAAATGTAATACACGTCTTTAAACTTGGATTTTTAATTAAAAAAAAAGAGGTTTTGCTTTACTTGGATGTGTGTGAATGTGTTTTTTTTTATTCTGAATGTAAAAGAAGAACCTCTTTCGGGGTGGCTATGGCTGAGTGGTTGGAGCAGTTGTCCTCCAATGCAAGAGCTGGAGGTTCAAATCCACTGGCAGTCACAAGCCGAAGTGTCCCCTCATTGCCTCCGATGTATGTCTAAATGTGATAAAGCACTGATTATGCTCTTTAGAATGATTTGTTCAATTAGCTTTATATAGATCTAGTAGAGTGCTGTATGAATGGGTAAATGAGAGCACAGAATGTGACGTAAAGTGCTTTGAATGTCTTAAGATAAAAAGGTGCTGTATAAGTACAGTCCATTTAAGGTGAATTCTTCATCCCACTTTGAAACAAGTAAATTACAGTGTGCTTGAAGATTTTAAGTTTTCAAGTGAATGAGAAAATGTCTGTCCTACAAGTGACTGGTTCTCCTGTCCGACGTGTTCTGTGATGGTGGGTGGCAACGTCAGGTTATTTTTATTTTGTTTTTTAAACTCTTCTAGATCAGAAACCGTATCAGATGAAACCCATTTTCCCAGTTTTAATTGAGAAATTTTTTATTTAGCAACTTTCATAGATCTATCACAAGAAAAACACAAAATTAACACACCAGAATGCATATAAGCATCCATACAAATAAAAGCATAATAAAATATAGGTCAGTTAGGTATAAAACACACATCAACTCTACATCTAGCAAGAAGCCTGTTTATAAAACAAGTTTTTTTTTTGTTTTTTTTAAATGCATAGATAGAATCGAGGTACCAACAACAACTTATTTCCCGACGAGCTTAACCTGAGAGATGGTGTGGAGCTGAACAGAGGCAGAGATATGACTTCATGCAAAGCTCTAAAAGTTTAAACTAACTGAGCCGGGGAGAGGAAGCTGAAGCAGGTGTGAGGTGAGCTCATTTACGTTCTGGACAACCTGATGGTCCAGCTCCTCATTTACATGTGAGCAAGCTGTTCAAATGGCCTGAACGAGAAGAAATAAAATCATGAAAGATCATCTCATGCTCAGTTTTTGACCAGAAAACTTTTCTATTTTGAGATGTTCCTGAAATGGAAGCGAGAGTTGTTGCTCTGTAATTGTACATGTTTTTAAAATGACGTCCAGGTTTCTGAGGCTGAACAGAAGGCCTTAAATCAACGGAAAAGAAACCTCATTTTCAGGAGCATTAATCTGTCCAGATTAAGGACTTTAATGTATTATACTCCCTTTGAATGCTGCCTTGATATATCTACATGTCACGTCATCAGTGCAGTTACAGCGTGTGCTCTCAAGACATCGTTACCTGCAGCGTCCCCTCAGTGCGGACCAAATTTGGCAAAAGGGCCTCATCTTAATCTGCTCCTGTGTCCTGGAACAGCTGACAAAAAGATCTGAAGCTGTCGACGTTGACCTCCTATAGGATTTTAAACAAGCTCATGGCAAAACCCAACACGGATATGTTTATGTTTTTAGATTTTACATCGTTTTATAACGTAGCATGTTTTCTTATTCTGTTTTCTATCACTTTTATTTACTTTTCATTTTATATGAATGTTTTTGTGTGTTTTGTTTTAAACAGGTCTCTCTTGTAAACGAGTCCTCGTGACTTAGACTAACCTGTATAAATAAAGGTTGAATGAATGAACACCTGAGCTGGATATCATCTGCAGAAAGCTGAAGTTACACATTTCTAAACTGTTGAATTTCCTGCCCAAGGAGTAAGAATAAATAAAGTGGGTATCCGATTAAATCAAATTTAATGCAAGTAACTAAATCCAATTTTGAGCCTTTCAAACAGTCGAGTTCAATTCTGGTCCTCGAGGGCCACCCTCCTGCATGTTTTAGATGATTCTCCTGATTTAAATGAAAGGGATTAATGGTCTTCTGCATAACTTCACTAAAGAGCAGGAAAACAACTGTAACATGCAGGACAGTGGACCTGGAGGACCAGGTTTGGACACTACTGTTTTCAAAGGTTTAGTAGCCATGGCTCATGGATTTGGTTTATAGTGACTCAAAGGCCGTCTGGACTGGCCTCGAGTCCCTAGTGGGGGAATATGTAGCATGAAGCTGCACTGCTCTAATTATGACCTTCGACCCTTATTCATCTTTCAGACTCACCCTGAATCGTGTGCTTGATCTGACTTCAATCATGTCTGATGTTTTTCTACACATTTCTCGTCA
>JARVGV010000002.1:11103336-11115751 GCA_031762435.1 Hypsolebias longignatus
GAGTTACGGCAAAATCGAGTTACGAACCGTTCTTAGGTCCGGAACCCGTTCGTAAGTCGGGGACTACCTGTATATATTTTGTTTATTTGGAATAACTGAAACGTGGAGCTTTCAGGAATTTTTCTTCCTTGGTAATAGTTGTCTGCGTCAGTGTGAAAGATGGACACGAGTGCTCCAGTCTTCAGCTGAATTTAATGGTTAGAGTGAGGGGTTCGCCGTTTTTGTTGTTAATAATCGAACGCATCATTTCTGAAGATTTATGGAAAGTCTTTATACCTTTAAAGAAGTTCTCAACCAAAGCTCTGTCCACCCAGCCACATTTTGTAATGGCCACCTCCATGTTATTGCTGAGGACGCCATAGATGTTCTTCTTGTCGTCTTTTTTCCCAAAGAACAAGAAGAGGGCGTAGCAGTCTTTGCCGATGGAAGCGCAGAAGTTGACCATCCTCTCGTACGCGTTTTTACTGCTCGACTCCATCTGGGCCATCTTGATGGATTCGGTCTTGGCCTCCTCTTCAGCGTTCTCGTGTTCCTCCCTCTCAGGCAGGTGAACGACCTGCACAGCTATCTGGAATTTAGGGTTCTTGGTGGGCTTCTCTAGCAAGGCCCAAACCCAGTCAGCACCCAGCAGGATGCGCTGCTCAGGGGTCATGATGGTGCAGTTGAAGGTGTCCGTCATGTTGAGGCTGAAGCTCTGAGCGATGTAGGTCATCAGGAAGACCTGTTGGAGGAAGACATGCTGAATGGCTGTTTACTTGGATATTAATGGGGCATGTTGGTGGTCCAACCTGAGTTAATGCCTGAGGACTCGGGTGGAACTTTTCCTCTGGGTCTTTGAAGGCGAGGTATTCCTGAGTTCTGGTCGATGCGGTGGAGATGCAGTTACTGATGAGATGTATGAAATCTTTGGGCCTGCTTAGAGAGGGCGTCGTCAGCTTGGCAAAGACGCCGGGTTGGTTCTTATCGAAGGGGGGTTGTTTGGGAGAGCTGTGGAAGGAGCTGACATTCCTGGAAGGGCTAGAAGAAAGGCTGGCTGACTGACCCATGTTGAAAAGGGAGGGCAGAAGATCAGATGGATGTCTCCCTGATGCACTGAAAAAACAGAGTTCGTACAACATGTAAGGTAAAATGTAAATGTGCAGGGCTGTGAAACAGGACTGGTTCCCTTTACATTTAAATGTTTTAGATCAAACAAATATAACCTGAGTAAATAGAAAATACAGTTTTTATACATCCATAGAAAGGTGGACTTTTATGGTCGTCTCCGTCCGTCAGTAAACGTTCTCTTGTACCAGAACAAGAACTTCTGATCAGCTCGCTTAATGAAATCTGATAGACAGACGCACTAGTTGGGGGCTTGTGTACACTTTTCGTTACCCCAGCTCCTAGGTGAAGGTCATAAATCAAGGTCAAAGTTAAAACAAGGTATTTGCTTTTCTTGGCCTTTGCCGTATACCGGTAATTCTCAAACGTACTCTTGTTAAATGATCGTTTAATTTGTTAAAGAAAAAAGTCTATCCGAACTAACCTGACCTCATGTGAACCTCCCTTACAAAACAGATCTGTGATCTCGATGGGATTTCCCTGATCTAATCCAGGCCTGATTACTGTCTGACCCGTAGAATCAAGAAATCACATAAAGTGAGTCGTTCTCCTCAAATGAAGAAACATGGAACAGTGGTGAACCTTCCCACCATAGTGACTCAGAGTGCATCAACAACTCATACAGGAGGCCCCAAAAGAACCCAGAACATCTGAAGCCCTGCAGGGCTCACCTGCCTCCCTTAAGAACAAGAAGAAAAATGGTCTCCATGTGTGAGATTCAAGGCCGAAACACTGCTGACCCAAAACAACCCAAAGATTTGTCATATTTTGATGATCCCCAAGACTTCTGAGAATACTAATGAGATAAAAGGAGTTTTTAAAGGCGTGTGTAATTATCTGGTGTGAAACGAACACACCATTTGAATAAAATATACCCCCAGTCCAACACGGTGGATTACTGTAAACAATGGAACCATGATCTCTGCTTCCAACAAGACAATCCTGAAGGAGAATATCCGACCATCAGTCAATATGGTTCTTCAGCAGGTCGGTGATCCGAAGCCCAGCAGTGACGTTCCTCCACAGCCAGGTGAAAGATTCTTCTCCAGTTAATTGAAGCTGGCGCCGCCAAGGCTGGCACGACCAGGTACGATGTTCACATGAGGCCATGTTGGGTTGGAGAGCATAAAATAATCCTGTATTTACTCAGGTTATATTAACTATAGGTTATATTAACATTTATTGGATGATCTGAAACATTCAGGTGGGTCAAAAAAGCAAAAACAAGAAATTTGATACCCCAGTTACACACAGTGTAGTATTTACAGAGCTGTGTGTCATCACTACAAAACCACCAGGTGAGCATAAATAGTTTCCATAATTTCCTCCAACATTGATTTAACAGCTCGTCTTCCTGTTTTACACATCAGATATGAACTGCTTGGTCCACCAGTCCAAGACATTGGTAAATTAGTAATCGTGTTCTGTCTCATACGCACCAGGATGGGTCTGGATATTCCTGCTGGTCCAGGTTGGCTCCCAGTTCTTCTCTCCAGTCCCCTGCCCTGCTGAGACACACGGCATCCGTCCGTCTGTCTCTTAGTTGTGTTTTGACTGAGTGAGGCTCAGCCTCAGGAGTCCCACTCCGCGCTCCACATTTAGAAGATGGAAAAGATTTCCAAAGGAAAAGCTGACTCTGACCGACAGCTTGGGTGTGGTGTTCGCAGCTTGCAGCGGGGTAAGTCAACAAAAGATTCATGTTACCAGTTAACTGCCTGCATCAGAGGTAAGCCTGCAGGGTTTGATCAGCAAACAAGATGCTTAGCTGTCTCTTTTCAAAGGGAAGTGCCAGGGACAACAATAAGTCGGGACAGAAACGCTCACATTTCAGATTAGATGGGAGTTACCCATTTTCAAGAGTGGAGGAATTCTAACTGGGACCTTGTCCAAGGATGATTTGGAGGGTTTGAGCAAATGTGGTGCAGTTTGTTCTTTTTATAAACCAGAGATTTCTCTTAGGAATCGCTAATGACGGCATCTATAAATGTCACGGTGCACCTTTATTCATATACTGTGCAAAAATAGATGGAACCAAAGGCACTGTTCCATAAATGATTGTTTCATTTTCCAACATATTTAATAATTAAAAAAAAAAAAAGCAAAAATGGGTGGCGAAGCTACCAATTTACAAGTCTGACATTTAGCTGAAACACTTAAAATGGTCATCTTCTGGATACCGTTATCGTATTAACATAGCTGTTACAGTTTTACCCATTCTTCTTTATAAAACTGCATCAGTTGATTGCAGACATGATTGCATGCAGTTTTGAGTTGTGGTCTAAACTAAAAACATCTTTATATATTTTTTTCCTGTTTATTTATTTGTTTCCATTTGCCTGACCCAGTTTGGGTCAAGTTGAAGTTTTTTTTGCTGTAAAAGCAAGCCCAAATTATTATCCTTCCACCACTGTGCTTCACAGTTGTTTTGAATTGCTGATATGTTTTTATTTATTTATTTTTCAAAAATGCTGTGCAGTATACTGTGGTCTAACAACAAAAGACATGACCCTCTGCAACAGATAATCTGTGCTTTAAAAAGTTCAGATCAACAGGACGAGTTCACGACGACAAAGACACTGAGGGAAGCCTAAATCCACAGAAATACACAAACAAGGAATTCTTTGAATTGTTTCTGAAATCTTGTCACACGTTCTCACAATTGGTTGGTGTTTTTGCCCACTACTCTATTCATTTGTATCACACGTACATTTTTAAAGCCAGGCTCCTAAAGAAACAAACTCATCTAAAATTTGTTTCTTTGAGAACATCATCGTATCCACCTGAGTGACATCATCTGGACTCAGAGTGAAAAGTCTTCTGCATTTTTTGTTTAATGGAGCAAAGCTTACTTAGGCCTGTCACAATAACAAATTTTGCTGGTCAATTAATTGTCTCAGAAATTATCGCAATAAACAATAATATAGTTTGAAATATGACAATAATTAGTAATTGTCAAATTTAAGAAGAAATGTTGATTTGTTTTGAGTGTAGTACCTTTTTTGACTACTGGGTGGCAGTATAAGACTGTTTGAACCGAAGGATGAATAGTGAGGGAGCGAGCAGCGTGTCTCTTTAAGAAAAATGGGAGGGAGGATCCTTGACGACATGGGATGTCGCTACTTCATTTTTTTTTTCGGATCTCAAAATGGCGGACACTCGGTGTGGTTTGAGCTCTTTAGCACAGCATTTTTCACACACAGCTTTTAATTTAAAAAAAAAAAATCAGTAAACAAGTTTTCAGCTTATTTTTGCAGAGAAAAACAACTTTTTACACGAAGAAGGCACGGGTTTCAACCGTGAATTTTGGAGCTTCGACAAGACTGAGGTTTTTCCACGACGTTAGCCTGTTAGCTTAGCTCGTAGCTTTGAAATGGATTTTAAAGAGAAAAGAGAAAGGGAGGGGTCAGTGCACCAGAGTTGAGCTTTTTGTCATCCAGTGTCACCAGTAGAAAGAGAGACACACGAAGAAACGATAAAGCCGATAAATAAAAATGAGGTAATTTTAATTTATCATGTGACTGATTTATTGTTTATCATGACAGGCCTAAGCTTAATAAAAAGAAAGTATGTAAAATTTATGTTTTGTGTGAATAGGTTCAGTCATTTCAAGCAAATTTCTTGAAATGCTCCAAGTCTAAAAAAACGTGTGCATTTCAACATGTGGTTTGTATTAATTTAAAATGGTAAATTTTAGAAATGGTTACCATTCTGACAAAGTTAAGTCAGGTCCTCTGGATAGATTAAAAAAAAAAGAAGAATTAAAGTAATAACAAAAAAACAAACAAAAAAAAGATTTAAAAAGAAAATTAAAAAAACTTGTTGAAACGTTTTGTCTTTAATCCAAAAAACTTCAGTCTGAGGAGCTGCAATAAACTCAGTCTTATAAATAGCCCCTTCACATCAACAAGTTTGTTGTTTTGACATCCAGAACTAGCTGTTCACAAACAAGAGGAGGACCATCAGTCTAACAATTGGCTGTCAGTGCCCTAATGGCCGCTTGCTATTCACAGAGGGCTGAGTGATGCTAGCAACAGCAGCATTGGGGGACAGTTGGACACAAAGGCTCCGCCCCTGTTGGACCAGTTCTTTTCACAAAGATGTCTTCCTTCACTCTTCAAACTAACGTTCCTCTCTATCAAGGATGTGAACATCTTCATCCCTGATAGGAAAACTCCTGGTTTAACATTGTTTCTTTATTTTACCTTTAACTTCTCTTCGTTGTCCTTTGTGGCTTGTCATCCCTCCCAAAAAAATGTCTTAACCTTTGATTTAGTGTGTGAGGCTCATAAGATTAATTTTTTCCTCCAGACATCACTGTTCCTTTGCATATTGACAATAAATAGGGTCGACTTCATCTGACCTGGTTCTCTTTGATAACTCAGCACAGTATTTACAGCTCACAACGGTCAGTGATTTTTAAAGGCACTCACTGCAACGTCAAAAAATAAAAATATCACATCTTTAACGTAAAAAAACAAACAAACTAAACATATGCATTTTTATTTCTCATATCAATGGGTAGCATGTCCCTAAATGTAAACTTTAAGAAAAAAATTGTGAACAGCTGCCAGCGTGTGTTTGTTTACCTACAGAAACAGCTGATGTGACTGAAAATAGATCAACCATGTCAGCGTTTGAGGAACAGCCTTTTGGTAAGAAGAAGTCTAATAATTCTGACCTATTAGTAGATTAGACGAGAAAACACATTAAACTGCTTTGTTTATATTGAGTGCGTACCGGCATTTCATGATTGCATATCAATATTTGTGGAGAACCTTTGGAGTAAAACTCAAATTGCACCATTTGATAAAGTTTTATGTTTGATTTCAGTTTGCAGTGAGCCCCTTTAAAGGTTGTTACACAATGAGACATGGAAAGGAGTTAAGAGGTTTTAAATGTTTTTAAGAGCCTGAGCCTCTTGATTGTAAATCAGTCCACAGTGTGGAGGCGTTACACGAGGTATCAGTGGTTACAGGAAGTGAGCCGGCTCCACGCCGCCGTGTTAAGCTTGACTCATGGCTTCAGGTTGCTGCGGGTCTCTGCGGTCATTCCAACTACGTTAACAAACCCACATCGCCGGGGCACCGTCCCTCAAACCAGCGCCGTCCGAGACCGCCTCAGCTCCTTCCGCAGCTCTTCTCGGCTGAGCAGGTACTGGAGGCAAAGCATCATGGGAGTGGAAGCATGTCAGAGAGCTCGGGACTTTTTCTGCTGAGTTGGGATCAGTAAAAGCAGCTTTAATGTGTTTTTAATGCGCAGTAATCAAACACCATGAGAGACTTTTCTTTCATTTGGGATCATTTATTATATGAAACATTTCTGAAGAGACTTCAGACCATCTGGTTTCTGCCAAAGATCTATGAAGAAAGATTTTATTTGAATATGGAGGTCATTCTAAGAATGCCTTTTAGAATACGCTGTGTAAGGATAACTGATCCCAAGTCAGTCGTGCCATGCACTTAGGTTATTCAGATTAACAGAATACAGTACTGTGCAAAAGTCTTGAATCATTTGTCAAGCCTTTAATTTGCTTCACTGATGTCTGACTTTCTTGAAATACAGCATTTAAACATGGTTTTAACCAGAAGTCCTTTCAAAGTTTTCTTTTTGTTTGACTTTTGCTGTTTTTGACTCTTTTCCAGAGGAGTTTCTTCATTTAACAGTCACTTCACCCTACTTTTCAATGAATTAGTTTTCATACCAGTTTTTAGCCATTTTATGTTTGCAAAGTTTGATTTCATTTTATTTTAATAAAAATTTGAGATCTTTTGCTAACAAATATGTGCTCAGTGAAATGGTTAGTCCTGTTTCATAACAACGGGGGATAAAAAAGCAGCCCAAGTCCAAAGTAAAACTGAAAGACTTTTAGAAATTCTAGTAAACTAGAATCAAGACCACAATAAAAGATCACAAGAAAGTCTGGCTGCTTGAAAGCTATGATTTAAAATTTGCACATTACTGCATTTTATGTTGAAAAAAAAAAAAAAAAGATAACTGTTATATCTACACTAATTTGTTAGAACTGAAAGCATCACTTAGATGGTTTAGGTCCAAAAAATTAAGCGTTGGTCATCCAAAGCCTCATGGTTCGGTTCTGAAGTTAATACTTAAGCAAACAGAACCGATGCAAAAGAAGCCCAGCTGCACATCAACAGCATGGAATAAAAAGTACCAAAAAGCCCGTTCCACACCAACAGTCATAGTTTTTCTCTCATTTCCACAGTTGTAATGTTTAAAAGGCGTTTCCCCTCCAAATTATCAGCAGATTTTTCGACCGAAGAGATTTGAACTTCTGTTGCGACAAACCACAAGCAGCGAGCCGCACGAGTCATTAACCAGCAGCTTGTGTGTGTTGGTGCTTACTGTGAGGTTGTTGATGCTTTCAGACAGAGCTTCTATTTGCAAAATGGTGCTCTCTGCATTCGCCATCTGCAACAAACACACAAGATTACAAGTCACTGCTACAGGCGTACTGCGTTTTCAACACTGCAGTACAACCTGGGACGTTGTGTAAAATGTAAATTTGCTAATCTCATACATCTATAATTTATTTGCAGTGGAACATAAAACAACAGGTCAGTAGAGCATGAAAAGAACATTTTAGAGTCTGAATTTCTCAGAAGATGGGCAGAATGATGTTCTTTAATGAAAAAAGTGGAATACTTTCAATATCCCATCAGCTACAGGTCACAGGATCATAAAAGTTCATTAATTTGGATGTCTTTTGATTCTGGTTCTGTTCTGGACATCACTGCATGGGCTCGGGAACACTGTAAACACAGTTCACTGTGCCATCTACAAAAATCGTTTAAAGCTCCGTTGTGCAAAAAGAAGCCAAATGTGAACTTCTTCCAGAAACGCCCCCCGTCTTCTCTGATCCAAAGCATATTTAAAATGGACGGAGGTGGTCAAATAACTTCAAACTTGACAATCTATTTGGAAACCACTTATGCTGTGTCTTCTGTACGGAGGAGGGGAGAGACCATCCAGTCTGCTATCAGTGCACAGTTCAAAAACCTGCCTCACTGATGGTATGGGTGTGCATTAGTGCATCTGGCATTACACATCTGGAAAGACTCCATGAATGCAAAAATGTATATACAGTAGTCCCTCGTTTATTGTGGGGGGATTCGTACCCTGAAGACCCGCGATAAGTGAAAAACCGTAACGTAGGGATAGTAGCAGTTAGTTTATTTTAATATTTATATAGATATATAGTACTGTATTAAGGTGTTTTAAACTCTTCCCACACTCTTGCAATATTCTAAACAATGTTTCTAAACTCTAAATGCTCTAAAAGAGCACAGAATGTCATGATTTCCCTCTCTGCCTCCTTTGCCACCTGCAAGCGTTCTCGGCCACGCCCACTTTCCCACTCTGCACGAGAACAGCTGATCAGCTGCAGCAGGAAGTTTTTCCTGCAGTATGATCTGCACAAAGATGCAGCAGGCACTAAATCATTTTTTATTTATTTTTTAATAAAAATTCCATGCTGATTGTGAAGCTCATCCATCAGTCATCCAATTGTGTGTCATGTCCATGGTCTTATTTTAAAAAACGCCACAGAGCGAGTCCAACATAAATGAACCGCGACGTAGAGGGACTGCTATATAGGTTTTTGAACATCCAGCAAAAAAATCCATCAGACCCAGGACTGTGAACAGCTTGAATCCTACATCCAACCAGAATGGGACAACTTTCCCTCCAAAACCTCCAGCAACTGGTCTCCTCTGTTCCTGGACATTTACTGACTGTCGTGAATAGAAAAGGGCACTTTAGTGAGAAACAGGGCCCTGCCTGGTACAACTTTTTTATGTGTTGCTGCCATAAAATTCAAAATTAACTTGTTAAAAAAAAAAAAATCAGCGTCAACATTTGACATTTATGTCCCATTATGGATAAAAAATGATTTTATGAGATTCTGTTTTTATTTACAATTCGCACAACGTGCCATTAAAAAAAAACCTGGGATTAGTCTATGCACATGTGGATACTTTGTACCTGGAGTGGAACATGGAGACACACGCATGCACCCCCATGTCACCTTTAACAGGGCTGGCATGCTGATGGAGGCTGAACTGGTCAGTCGAGGGTGACGCTGCCGTCATAATCAGCCATGACAGACATGATGAGGAGGAGGATGAAAGCAGGTTAGTGGATGATGCAGATTACGGAGACATGCTGGCTCCACAAAGCAGCACAGACAATTTTGTTTGTAGGCAGCTGCATCAAATCTTCATTTTTGTGTTTTATATATTAGAGACAATAAAATGCATGCTTCCTGGAAAAATAAGACCATACTGCAGAACCGGACTCTGTTTCACCTCTAAATATATGTATACAGACAATGTACAACTTTACACACAAAAACCTTTTACAGATCATATTTAATTTATTAAATGATGTGATAAATCTTGACATTTACATGTTAGTTTTTGCAAATTTTCATTATTATAAAAATACTGTTACAGTTAATATGAAAGTAAAGTAAAAACAAAACTAAAGTATTGTACAAAACACTATTATATAATTGACTTTGTAGTGTCATAAATAATAAATAAAATCCCTCCATAAAATTATGCAAATATTGCACAAGTTTATCTCAGAAAAGATTAAAGGTGTGAATCATGCAGCAGCTGAATTACACCTGTAAAAACATCCACATGTGTGCGCCGCATGGATTAGAGGGAGTGATGCAGCAGAGTCCAGAGAGCGAGGCTGGGTTCATGGCACAGGTCTGAGGTTAGTTCGGCACTGACTGAAAGTGGGAGTAAAACACTTCAAGTGTCAAATCCATGATGTCCCAGAGCACCCTGCAGCACGACGAGCAGCCAACTAAATCAGTCAGTTGGATTTATCAGGGCGTCTGTGGGAGTAAGGCACAGGTGGGGCTGATGGGTGGGACTTAAAGGTGCAGGGAGGGGGCAGGTTGAGGTATCAGGGGGCTGCAAGCAAAGGAAGCAAAGTAGCAGCATCTGATTCGTCCATGGGGAGCTGGAGAACTTAAGTCGTTTGTGGTACTGGCACAGCATTGTCTTGTTGTCATGGCAATGTGTCGGCTTTAGTCGCCTCGTGGCCCACCTGGTCCCTGGTGGGCTCCCGGTCCAGAATAGGGCTCAGACCCCTGAAGCCGACAAACGGTCGCATCTGTACCCCGTTTGGTGCCGACTCAGGCGGGGACGACTCGATGGGACAGATGTAGTCTGTGGACTCATCGGGTCGTCTCCTCCTGAGGTGCGTCAGGTTCGAGAGGCCCAACTTCTTTGGCTGCAGGAAACAAGAGAGAGAGAAAAAAACTTTTTATTTTGTCACATTTTAACTTTTCTAAACCCACTGAACCTTCTCAGAAGGTCTTAGGGCTTTTAACCTTTGCAATCATTTTCCATCTTTCATACGGTGGTATCTCACAGAGCTGCGACCGTTAGGAAGCTAGTGGGTGAAAACAACTCTCAAAACTGCTGCAAAACTGTTAGAAAATACATGAATTATTTTGTTGCAGCCTCACTGAACTCAGCGTTTACGACCAAGTGGCCGTGCAATTACATTTTGAGCTGCCAGGCTTAAAAAAAAAAAAAATAAAATAAAATAAAATAAAAAACGCAGCTTCTAAAAGTGCATTCTTTGCCATGCACTTTATTTAGCTCCCACCTCAACTTGCTTTGTTCCTCCTTTGGCAGAAGGACATTGTGGAGTCCCTCAGGGAACTCCCTCATGAATGCCATTCACCATCTACCTGAAGCTCAGTGACATACCACCTTTAAGAAGCATTATAAATGTCTTGCAGGCTTAAAGACGACTTAAACATCATTTTGGAGCTCTGGTGGTTCAAACTAACTCAATGAACTGGACCATATGAAGCTGGATTAGAATCATTTAGTTTGTAAAGCACAAAAAGATGACTTCATTTGTAATGGTGCTGAACAAATAATTTTATTGAAATAAAAGTTTCTTCAGACAACATAAAAACAAAAGTTGAAATTGGCAGAGAAGGAGATTAAGATTTGACACTTCTTAACAGCAGTCTGTATTATGGCAAAGATAATATAATTATAAAGCTTTAACTGCTAAAATACAGGTACTTCCTTTGATGCACACTAAAGCTGTGTGGGTGTTATCGACTGGATTAGGGTCTTTTATTTGGTTCATCTACACGTTATGTTGGTTTTACTGCCTGTGAGTAATAAGCATCAACAGGAAGTGAAACACCACAGTTTTTATATGTTTTCTTTCAGCTTGCTCTTGCTGCTTTCCCTGAGAAATAAAAACCACACTTTCTCCCTCTAACAAATCTATTTTTATATAGTTTGGTTCTGCGGTTTATCCAGCATACCAGCTTATACTAGCCTCAATAATATGACTGCACACTGAGCTTAAAAACTGTAGGATCCAAGTGTTGGAGGGTGAACCTGGTTCAGCTAAGCGTGTAAATTGTGCTTTGGGTTGGATTATTATCCAGTATTTCTTCAGCAGAGCAATGAGGGACTTAAAACCGAGGCTGCAGCGACGGCAGAGTCTTAGAGCTGCGAGGAAAAGCAGAGGTGTCCTGCATGCACAGGATAAACGACAGAGGAGGGCTCAGAGATTAAAGTGAGCTGACACACCGAGGCCTCACCACAGATTAGGATGTTTTCTTCACACATAAAGGAACAGACAGGCTAACTGCGTGCGTGGTTCTGTATTGCTACGTTCTGCCTCCTCTGCGTATCTTAAAGGTGCATTTTTGTGTTTTCTTACCTTGACTTTAGCAGTGATGTTGAGTGGGGAATATCCTGCTGCCTCAACGTATTCCCTCTTCTCCTGCTGAGCCTGCGCCCCCACTAGCTTGTTGAAGTTGGTGTTTAAGTGGCGCCTCAGGAGTGTTTTTTGACAAGAGATGTTCAGCAGCATAGCCAGTGTGTCGGAGTTAAACCGAGGCTCCAGCATCTATCAGAGAACAGACAACGTCACATGATTTCTGTGAATTATTTTTTGATCCTGCAAAGTTTGATTTTAAGTGCTCACTATCAGCCCTCCGTGCACACCACTGCCCCTCAGATTGGGCGCATACTCGGCAAGGTCCACAGATCTGAGCCACTCCATGACCCGGTGGTTGGACCACTGGACCACCTCGCTGGGAGTGAACTGGTTCTGAAACACACAGGAACACAGGCCAGTGTAAGTACACAAAGAAACAACTTTCTCAGTTCATAGCACATATCTATGCACTACAAAGTATACGCGCGCGTGTGTGTGTGTGTGTGTGTGTATATGTATACATAATGTGTGTATGTATATATATATATATATATATATATATATATATATACATCAA
>JARVGV010000002.1:11123049-11140750 GCA_031762435.1 Hypsolebias longignatus
ATAATGTTGCTGCTTCACGGATTTTCACTTATGGCGGGGTGGGGGTGGGGTGTGTCCGCAATAAACGAGGGACTACTTGTAAATAGAAAATATTCTCAAAAATGAACCATTTTAGAAACTTTAAGGGGTTAAAAGTAGCTGAGCTGGAGCTACACAACATAATACTTGAGCTACGGTAAGTGCCTTGTCCACATAAACTGATATTTATCTATTTAATAACTTTACTGCAGGAGAACCCTTCTGTGATACAAGATGATGTGCCGTCAACCGTGATCATGTGTTTATCTTGTGCTATCCAGGTCTGTTGGGTGTACAACTTTTCTCTGGTTTCTGCCTGGGAGGGTTCAGTTTCTGCTTCTGCCAGATGCGACAGTGTGCACAGATCTACAACCTTTCAGGATAAAAACTTACAAATGTTTTTTAAGAACAACGACAAAATGCTTCATTGAAAAGCTGAAAGATCTGTTTGGTTTCAGTATGTTTCCATGGTTACCTCATTAGCTGAAAATAAAACTAATGTGTGTCTTTTTGTGGTGCAGAAACTCACTCAGGCTGTAGTCTGTGTTGCGAGCAGGAGAGAGGTGTACAGGAGATAAATACTCGGTGTTTGTCCCTCTGCTGCCATTCAGCTCATGCTTCGGTTTGTTCTTTTTACTCGGCTTCCCCGGCAGAGTTTGGTACTTGCTCTGCTCCATTTGGGGACTCTGTAAAGTACAAAACAGGTGATTAAATGTTGAGCTGTATTTTCAAAATGTTATTAGTGTTGGACAAAATCATGTAACTAACAACTATCAACAACTTGTGCTAAAAATATCACTAATGAAAACTGACATTTTCTTCCCAAATACAGCTGAAAAAGTTTAAACTGAGAACATTAGTTAAAAGATAAAGTAGCAAAATGCTAACTAAAGGCTAAAAGTAGCAAAAGGCCAGCTAAAAGCCTTTATGTTGCGAAATGCTAGCTAAAAGTATCAAATTGTTGTCTAAAATTTAAGGTAAACCAGAAGGCAGGCTAAAAACTAAAGACAGCAATAGGTAAAAATGTATCAAAAGGCTGGCTAAAAGCTAAAAGTAGCTAAAGGATGACTAAAATCTAAAAGTAACAAAATTATAGTTGGCTAAAAGCAACAAATGTCAAACTAAAATTATCAAAATGCTGGCCAAAACAAAATATAGCAAAAGGCTTGATACGAGCTGGCTAAAAGTTAAAAGTAACTAAATGCCAGCTGGCAAAAGCAGCAAACACCTAGCTAAAAGTAGCAAAAGCTGAATAAGCGCTAAGGTAACAAATTATCCAAATGTATCGAAGCTTGGCTAAAAATAAAAGTAGCTAAAGGATGGCTAAAACCCAAAACTAACAAAATTATAGTTAGCTAAAAGCAACAAATGTCAAGCTAAAATTATCAAAATGCTGGTCAAAAGCAAAATGTAGCAAAAGGCTAGATAAGAGCTAAAAGTAGTAAAATGTTAGCTAAAACCTGAAAATAGCAAAAACCTGGATAAAAGTTAAAAGTAACTAAATGCCAGCAGGCTAAAAGCAGCAAACACTTAGCTAAATGTTGCAAAAGCTGAATAAGAGCTAAAAGTGACAAATGTCTAAACATATCAAAGCTTGGCTACAAATAAAAGTAGCTAAAGGATGGCTAAAATCTAATTCTAATAAGCTAAAGAAGGGATAAGCAAAAGGGTGGATAAAAGCTTAAATTAGTAAAGGTTATAACTGAAAGCCCAAAATAGCAAAGTGGCTAAAAGCTAAATGTACACAAACAGCTAAAAGTATCAAAATGCTGACTAAAAGCAAAACGTTACAAAAGGTTAGTTAAAAGCTAAAAGCAGTGTTAGAAGACATTTAGAGCAGGTATGCTGAAGAAGATTTTAAAGACATTGTTTTTAATGGATTTAGAAAATCTCAATGTACTGTATTTCTGTTGGGAAACTATTTGTAAATAAAGTTAAATATAATAAAAAAAATAGAAGTTAGAAAAACTAAAACACCCATGTCCGTAAGCGGAACGTTTTGATGTATTAATGGCTAAAGTAGCACAAAGTATGCAAAACTAGACTGCAACTTTTTTTGACGCACTAAAAACAATAACCCACTTTGTCTCAGTATTTAACAACTCGTCATTTTTATAGCTGGTCTCAGGGAATGCATTTGTGTTTTGAGTCTCTCGTCTTTCATAAGATTGGGTTGGATGGGTGGAAACGATGAGAACTGCCCTTTTGCTCTGTTGAATAACAGAATGTTCTTTGGAGGGTGACGATGTAAGCATCTGACCAGGCATCACAGTCGGCAGGGCTCTGAAGGAATAACGCAGAAAGGCCAACAAAGCAAAACAGCTGGGGGGCTGCGGTGATGCCGAGCGCTACAGACAGCCACTTCAGGTAGGTCTTGGCCCTGTGTGTGTGTGTGTGTGTGTGTAATGCACAGGATGCATTCCTTTATTTTATACTAAAGAAAGGTTCAGTTTGAACTTCTTACAGAGAGTCATTTGGACAGAGGAAGTCAAAGTGCAGCTGGAATGTTGCGTCACAACGTCCCGCAGTAGAAAAAGCAGCAAGGATCATTTAGATCATAAAATAAATTATCCAAAATTTTGCACAATTATGTGACATATCAGAATCTCTTACGGACACGTTAACTTGATTTGTTGTCTTTGCAACTGATACCAAGACACGTTTTTCCATTTTTTTTAAATAACCACTAAAATGAGTACTTATAATAAACGAAAAATGATAAAGCGTCACTTGTTTGTTACTTAGATGTAAAAAATTAAATAATATAAAATAAAATCCTGAAAAGTACTGTGTACAAAGAAGTGTGGGGTGAGAGGCTGGTGTTTTGTCATGTAGCAGATCAGTACCTCTGCCCCTACGTCTGATTCTGTTTCAACTGGCTGGACCTCAACAGCCTGAAGCCCCAACACACACGGGAGAGATAAAACACACACACACAGAGTTAGTGGATGAGCAATCAGAAGAAGAAAGAGCTGAAAGTTAGAACTGATTAATAGTTTAGTTGATAATGTAATATTTGGATTATTGGTGGCGTTAAACAAACCTTTTGTAAAGACCCACTCTGCAACTCCTCAAGACTGCTGGAGAGCAATCTGTGCCGGTGCCTGGAAAACAACGAGAATCTCACTGGGTTGGGACTTTTGGAGTAACATTTTCAACATGGGGATTAAAAGACGTGCCCTGATCAAAAATAACACTAAGATTTTTAACATTAGAGCTGGAGACCAGATTAATGCCATCCAAGGAGGGTGAAAGACTGAAAAATTCATTCCTAAGATGCTCAGGTCCAAAAACTAAAACCTCACTCTTGTCTGTGTTCAAAAGCAGAAAATTTAGGGCCAGCCAGGTCTTTAAGACATGCTTGTAGTCTAAGTAGCTAAAATATAAATATACAGTATATAAAATAAATATATATATAAAATATATTAAAAAAATGTATAAAATAGATAAAATCTGGTGCTGGTGATGTCTCTAAAGCTTGCGGCTTGTGTTGTTGAGAGAATTTGTTGCATAAACTCTTTCTGACCACGTTTAAAACTCGAGCGCATCTGCGAGGAAACAGTCACAACCCAGTGAGATACTGAAATCTGATTACGGTAAATACATTTCAGCCTGTTTTTATTCTATAGTTTGTTAAAGTGACTTGAGGGGATGAAGAACTTACGACGACGATCCGTTCAGGAAACTTGTGTTGCCTGTGCTCAGCAGCGACGTGTCCACGTTGTTCTGAAAACTGCAAGAACCAGGACATGAACTTCACTAACCAATAATATGATGTTTGTTGTGTGTGTGCTACACGTTTGCAGTGAAGTCTGTTTATTTATTTATTCACCTATAATCCATTTCTCTCTGATAGGGGGAGGAGGAGAGCATAAGTGGAGGAGAGCCTCTGGATGACATCTGTACAGATTACAGAAATAAAGAATTGTATCATTTTCCTGCAAAAAATCAGTTACTGCTGAGAATTACTTGAAAATGTTCCAGTTTGTAAGCAGATTATTAAATTATTATTATACCTCTGATCTGATGATGTCAGAGTGTGCTTTGTGTGTGATGGCTTTTAGCTTCAAACTGCTGCTCAGCTCCTCTTCACTGCTCCCTGGTTCATTAAAACAAATAATTAGTGGCAGAATAATGGTTTAACTCTAAGAGCAGAAACAGATGGAAGTCTCACCATGTGCCAGAGCCATGACATCCCTCATTTTTTTGTACTGGCCCAGCAGAATGGTCAGCTCCTCTATCCGACGGTCCTGTTAGCACCATACCCAAATATTACTTCTTTTGAAATTCATTTACAAATATTGAACAGCAGCAGTGTGAGAAAGTGATTTAATTCACCTTTTCATCATTTGAAGCTAACAAAGACTCCATCCCAACCTTCAGCCTCTTGTATTCCTGGTCTAACAGGAGACACGAAGGAGAAATATGACAAGGATCTGTCAGAACTTTCACGATGGTTAGTTCACGCTACCTGATGGCGACATGTGACAGCCGTGCAAATGCAAGCAAACAAGCAAAGCAAATACACAGTGACAGCACGAGTGTTCGCACACTATCACCTGGGACAGAGAGCACAGATTTATGAAATGATGCACAGTAACTGAGAAGACGAGCACCCTCTGAGCCAAAAAAGACGAATCTGTACCCAATAAAACGATAAACATCCTTTTAAATCCACACCTTGTTTAGCGGACCTGCTTTGGCTTTATAATGGGCAAAAAGAGGATGAGTGGGGATGAGTATACAGTATTTGTATTTATTTTAGTACAGTATACCATGTTTTCCGCCGTACACGTTGTTCCGCCGTATAAGTCGCATCAGTCCAAATATGTCTAATAAAGTGGGAAAAAAACAACAAATATGTTGCTTCGTTGTATACGTCACATCTATTATGCATTACCGATGATGCGTCAAATTTGTTATGCATCACCAGTGACAACCAGGAAATGTGGGCCGGTGTTGTGCCAAAACTCTATTGGCTGCCAAATGGCGGCTGCAGGAGCGTGCACGGGAGTACTTTAACATGGATTTAACGAGATTAACACTTAAAAACAATTATTTGCTTGCTTGAAATTATAACAAAGTCTCAGTATAACTTTTCCGTAATAAATGCACTTTAACCATCAAATCAGCTGCATTTGGCCGGGGCAGTGCAGCGAAATGAAGCTGATTTGACGGTTGCTCCAAGCAAGCTGGACAAAAGGTGGCAGGCTCTGGCAAGCCGAATGTGTCATTAATAGCCACTTTTACCTATTACATGACTCAACGGCATTCCATACTACCAGTACTCAAATACCATCTAGCGGCTGAAAATAGTAGTGTTCAATGTTTTCCGTCAGAATGAATGAAAACGGTTATATCTCACCTAAAATCTGGTTTATAAATATGGGGGGAAAAAATCCATAACTACGTTGCTTCAGCGTAGAAGTCGCAGGGCATACAAATTATGCAAAAAACAGTGACTTGTAGGTCGAAAAATATGGTAATTTAAAATCCCTTGGCACTAAAATTGAAACGCTCTTGCTGAATGAAACTGTCAAACAATTGTTGTGTTTGGAAAAGCACAGTCATGTCAGGTTGACTTTAATCAATCAGAGAAATAATAAACTGTCAAATGAATTGCCCATCATTATGCTAAACGTTACTGCACTCAGCTGTTTGTCTTATTGGCATGAACTTTTCCGTATTGCACAGTTAGATACCCAACATCTTGGTTGCAGGCTCCTCAACAAGAGTTTGATTGGCCTCATTTGACATTTGCTGTTGCATTTTTGACATCATAATCAAAGATTACAGAAAAAAATTAAAGTGATAAAAGTATTTTTCATTTAAAATAGCATCTTAGGGGCCAGATAAGATAATAAGGAGGGCCACATTTGGCCCCCGGGCCTTGAGTTTGGCATATATGCCCTACATCAATATGTTAATATACATGGTTTATTATACACATCTTTGTATTGATGACTTGCTACACTGATAACGGTGTGCATGTGAGGGGAAAGAGCAGGTGTATGTGTTGAGGAACAATGTCTATGCTACAGAGCCAGATTTATGATATGAAACAGGATTCAACATATACGCACACAAACACCCCCTCCACACACCCCCCCCCCACACACACACACACACATACACACTTCCTTTGCTTGACAGGATATTAAAAAGTGGCCCTGCTGTGGCTTTATGCTGCATTTAATGCCGACAGTGGGAGTTCAGTTATTTTCAGCATAAAACAATGTTGTACAATTAAATAAGATTTCTATTTATAAAAACTTGAAGACACATTATTTAAGATGCGTGAATTTAAAAGGATGCAGAGAGTTGTTGCACCTTGGAATGTTTTGTTCAGACACACACAGACACAATCTTTGTCCAATTTCAAATCAAACATGATCAAGGATCTACTTTTTTATGTTTCCAGTTTGCTCAAGTCTGATCTTTCAATAAGAGGATGAATAAACTGAAAGTTCATCAGTCAAATGGATAAACTGCGAGGGGGAAATGAGCTTGGTTTGAAGTTGGACCAATGAGAACAGCAAGCCTTACATTTGTTAATCAGCTGCTTGATATACACCTCCTCTACAGCAGAGGGCAGCAGGGAGTCAAGAACAGTCAAAGTTCATGTCAGACATGTTGGACATATGTGACAGTGATGTGAGCCGACAGGCGTATCGCTGACTGTCTCTCACACATCAGCACTGACAGATGTGGATCTGTCGTGGTTCGTCAGTACCTCGCTCTGCGCTGTTGTTGGTGCTGCCGCCTCTGGCCAGCAGCTGGGTCTGCAGGCCCTCGATCTCACAGTCTTTGGAGGCCAAGAGCTGCTGCAGATCAGAGATTTCCACCTGTGGATGAAAACAAAGTGGATGATTGTGACCCAACCCGGTCTTCCACATCACTGAATATCACAGATACATACATGTTTAGGGCAACGTAGCAAACTGTTCTCTTAAAAATGATTTATTAGATGTAGATGACTAATGGGCTGGCGATCGATGACATGATTACACCTGAACGTGTTACAAAAATCACCCACAACTCAGTCAATAGATTAAATCATAATTTATTGCTGGAGTAAATAAAGGTTAACTGGCCTTGTGCTACCCTCCTGCCTTAAAATGTTTAACGCTATAAAATGACAAGTGTTTTAAAAAAGGGTCACGTCAACGAGAAATTTTGTTCATGAAAAAAACAATTTATTTGACTTATATTTTTATATTGACCACCTAATATCGACAAAAACAAGAATGTATTAACTTTTACCTGTAATTATATATTCAATTATAAGTTCTAAGATGTTAAAATGAACAAAATTTATATTTGGGTTTATTTTTATTTACTAATAAGAAAAAACTATACTAAATTAGAGATGATTATAAAAACCTTAATTCTTGTAACAGTTTGTAACATTTGTAGATTCATAAATTTGTATTTGTAGTAAATATATGTAAAGCAGTTTGACTGTGTTCAGGTGTTGTGTGCATTTTCTTAAATTTATGATCTTTTTTTTTAATTTAATTACCAACCAGTTGTGTGTGTTTGAAGTTGCTGCAGACGACAGGTGTCAAGAGACAGATGTGTGGTTATAGATGCAAACCTGCAGCTGCTTTCATTTCAATAAGTGTGACATCTTTATTAGACGTCTACAACAAACAAGGGAGCGAGCAAAACAATGAATCGAAGAAACCCCAGAATTATTTTAATCAAAGTCAGGACTAATATAGACAAAAGTGAAAAACTCTGTTTAGAAAGTGCTTCAAAGTCAGAACTTAACAGAACTCAATTAAAATGTTCAACAAAATGGAGACAAAAGCGCCAAAGTTACACAAACACAGCTTTTGCATTAAAGATACTCATTGCAAAATAGATATGTTTTTAAGCAATTTAAATAGAAACACATTTGAAAACGAAGTATTTCACCCACTTTGCAGGAAAATATAACATAAGACAAATTTGTTGGGTTATAAACTTAACGAGCAGTAAATTAGAGATAAACGAAAGTATCGCATATGGCACATTGTTTGCCTGTCAACAGCTTATTATACAGCAATCTATAGCAATCCCCTGGACAAGCAATGACCTTGTATACACTTTGACCTTGATTTGTGACCTTGACCTATAAGCAGGGATGATTTAAAAAGTGCATGCGACACTCCGTCTAGTGATGATTCATGAGTATAAAGTTTTGTTAGATTATCTTAAGCAAATCAGAAGTTATGGGTTATTAAACAGAAAGTTAACGGATGGACACACATCTGCCTTCCCATGGGCAGATAAAGAAAATAAAAAATAAGAAAAAGAATTGTCATAGATTCTATGCTTGTCTGATTCTGCCATTTTTGTTTATTTACACAGACTGGAGGAAACTCAAACTGCTCTTCAGGATGACTTGTTCTTTAACATAGTTTGCAATGATTACCTTTAACTTCTTATATAAAATGTGCATTTCATGCAAACTTGCATCAAAAAGGACAGATTGCAACAACGAGGGAAGGAGAACAGATTTTCATTCCGTCGGCCTCTGAACACTAAAGCTTGATAAATATTGAAATGTTCTACTGTCCAATTCTATCCCAAGACAAAACAAGAAGGGAAAAGGAGGACATGCTGCAAACTTCAAGTGTGAGTGCAAAAAGAAGAGGCATGCAGAAATCTCAGCCTAATCAGAGACAAAAAAAAATAAAATAAAAGCTAAAGCGAGAAGAGGGAAGAGAAGGAGGAAGAGGAGGCACCTGTGCGCTGCGCCAGCGCTCCTCCCAGTGCTGCTTCTCCAGCTGTGTGTGCTCCACAGTCAGCTTGAGGCTGGACAGCTGGGTCATGAGCGACTGGTAACACACATGGAGAGAATAAGAGATGGAGAGCTAGAGAGAGAGAGAGGACGACAGGAAGAGGGTAATGATGGGGGGAGGAGAAGAGCAGAAATAAAGAGAAGAGAGCGAGGCACGGAAAGGAGTCGATAAAGAAGAGAGGATGGAGAGAGTAAAAGAGGAGGAAGGGAGGATTGTAAGCAGTGAGACGCAACAGCAGAGTGACCTTCAAAGAAACCAGCAATATGCAGTGTGTTAGGAGGGATCAGGCTCATTTTTACAGTTTAATTACTTTTTGTCAGCAAAAAAAAATTTCAATCTATGACGTCAGAGTAAATGCGTTCATGCAACTGAAAGGAAATGTGAATAAATAGTTAAAAACAGCGTCACTAGTTACACAGTAGTCCCTCGTTTATCACGGAGGTTTCCGTTCTCAGTCCCCCACGATAAGTGGAAAAGCTGCAAAGTAGGACTAGTAGTACATAGGTAGGAATTTAAAACCCTTCACACACTTGCAATGTTCTAAATACTGTTTCTAAACTCTAAACATTCTAAAAGAGCAAAGCACGTCATGATGATCTCCACTCTCTCTGCCACTGGCCAGCGCCCTTGACCACGCCCACTTCTCCGCTGCAGAGCAGAGATTGACATGCTGCAGAAAGGAGCTTCGTCCTGCTGCACATAATTTTAAATAAATTATAAATAAAAAAAATCAGAGCCAATCGTGCGACTCATCCATCAATCAGCCAAATGTGTGTCATGTCCAATCTTACTTTGAAAAACCACCAAAGAGCGAGTCCGTGAAAGTTGAACTGTGAAGTAGCGAGGGACTTTTTAAAAAATTGTCAATAAGTGAAGTATGAGCAGCAGCGTTTTGTAATAGAGTGCAGCGTCACGTGACATTTTTCCTGGAAATCTAACAGCGAGGAACTGACAGCTGTAAACACTGTCACATCTTATTTTCTGTAACTCTGTGAATGATACTGTATATTACCTTAAAGCCACAAAGTGAACATCTTTTTTCTCTCACAGCTGTTCCTGTTAAACACCCATCATGTGATGTTTATACCCATAAAAGCGTAGCGGTGTACCTTGGTGGCTCGGAGTTTCCTCTCATACTGGCTCTTTTCTCCCTCCAGCTCCTCCACTTTGCTCTTCAGCTGCTTAACTTCCTGTACCAAATCCTGCAGGAAAACCAAATCTATATTTTAGGTAAACAATACATTATACCAACTAGCACAGGTGTTACAAATAGAAAAAGCATCCAAATCTCAGGAGCTTGTCAACAGCCCTGGAACGTATGCATGCCAACACATAGGGGAGTTAAACACCAGGTTCAAACTCAGTGCAGTTATAAGACGTCTCCAGGTTTGGACAGAACTGTGGTTAATAAAGGAAACACGATCCTCCTGAAACAAACACCACAAAGTGCAGTTATCAACAGGCAGGAAAAGGATGAACCCAGAACACGATTGGAAGGCTTTCAGACTACACATCTGCCAGCCGATCGTTATCTCTGTCTGAGGGAAACCTTGAAAAGGATTACTTCTTGGTACATGACCCATCCACCTGGTCAGAGCAGGAGGAAGCAGACATGAAACTTGGTTAGTAAGTGGAAGAAGAGTTGCCATGCAAACATTTGATCACATAGAAACACAATGCTGACCCAAGATTTTCAAAATAAATAAGTAAAAAAAGAAAGACAATTCATGATCAGGTTGAGTTATGTTCCAAATGCTCCAAATTGCTGAGGAGTAAAAGACAGAAAGACGCCCGACTGTGTCCCCCCTAACAGACGTCAAACCGTTCAAAGGATTTGCAGTTCCTCAAATGGAGCGGGAGCATTTGGAAAAACAATCGAACGTGTTCATTTCTGCAGGGACCAGAGCAGAGCACCACCCCCTAGCATCCTGCAGCACACATACAGACACTCTGCACATTAGAGGTTGTTAGTTTGATTCTGTGGGAAACTCCAAAGACTTGGTGGTGCATGGACGGGTTAAAAGGTAAGAGAAGAGGAGAAGGAATGATGGGGGGCAAGATGATTTCATCCTTCAAGTCTCCCTACGTGAACAGTCTGTCCTCCTTTGTGTTTCCAGGGTTCTGGGACATTCAGGCTTAGGTCTGAGTTGGCTGACCCGTCAGGAGGACTGCAGCCCTGGGCTGGTGGGCCTCCGGACTCCCCCTGCTGAGTCTCCTTCTCCTCCAGGGCCCGTTTCTCCTGGATGCGAGTGTTGATCTCCTCCTGAAACTTGCACATCTGCTCCTGGAGTTCACTGATGAGGTTTACTACACACTGGGAGGGATGGAGGTCAAACGAGAAGGTGGCAGAAGGTGTGAAATTGTGAGATGAGAGGAACGAAAGAGAAATAAATGAAAGTTAGGTGTGAAGATAGGAGAAGAAAGAGAAGTGGATAATCAGACATCAACGTTTCTTAGTCTATACAGAGAAAAGATGTTACATCTTCATCACCGTTGGCTGCTGAACTTTAAAAACACATGAATAATCTAAACAATAGGAATAAAGAGTAAACAACATGGCGTGCCTCAACGTCCTCCACCGCTGAGGGATTTGAACAATGAATGTTTATAGTTTTAGAGATTAGTCTTTTTCTGGACAGGAATTCAACAGGAAATGCAAGTAAACCTGCACTGTGTAAAAGACGAGAGATTGTTTTATTAGAATTATTATTTTGTTTGTCCGAGGTGGCACAGAGTGACAGATCCTGGTGAGTAGAGGGAGTAAATTTATCCAGCAGGGGTGGAATAAGGGGGTGGCCAAAGGTGGCCTTGGCCACCACAGATTAATCTTCAGCCACCCTGATCATTTGAGGAAACTATACTTTTAAGCAATTTGAAAACTAATGAGCAGTGTTTCCTCAAATGATTGAGGTGGTTGGTTTACATATACAGTATATATATATGGCAGCGGTGGCCATCTTGAATTTCTTTGTGGTAACCCAATTTTCGATAGTGACCTTTATTACGCCTAGCTGCAGTCACACACCAAAATAGACGTCAGTACTTCGCTTATTGTTTACGTTATCATGCTCATAACATGCACACATGAAGAAATGGTATTTCAAATTCACCCTGTCCGCTCTGCGATGGGGGACAATACAGACTTGGCACTTCTTGAACAAATGCACCCTGTCTGCCACCGTTTGTTGCTCATACAGAAAAACATTTGCGCAATCTCATGCAATATAATACGGTGTTATGTTCAACATATGTGTTGTGAATGACTTTCAGCTATTACCACATCAAATTTGAGCTCAATAACTCTTAAACCAACTGGAACATAGTCGTTTTTGTGTTGGCTGTGGCAGCCATCTTTAAAGGAGCTGACCAAAAGCTGATCAACTGTAGATGGATGTCCAAAGATTACTTTCTCTTTTAAAGTGCTAAATCAGTATCTGCAGGAGAAACAACAACCCATTACAAATCAAATGGAAGCTTTCCAAAACATTTTCACATCTATTTTAATCCAATTTAATATTTCCAACCTGTAGTTTTAAAAAAGTGGGTTGTGAGAACATGCAAAACTGCTTTGAGGCAGCTGCAGGTCAGGCATCAGGCCTCCCCAACTCACATTACTGGAATAGTGTGAGACACAGATATGTGTTCAAATATGCAACAGGACACAAAGCAAGTCTTTGTGCTCCACTTCAGCCTTGCGATGGCTGGCAGGGCAGGAGCAAGGTGCCGGTTATCAGGTTTTTCTGGCGGGGTCAGCAGGGAATGCACACCGTCCAGTAGAGTTGGAGCTGCAGACAGAAACACATCCTGCCGGCTAAAAACGGGAAAAAAGTTGTTACAAACGAGGTGTGTTCTTTAGACCAACTGCACGCTAATGATTCAATAAATCACTGTGACTTGTTAAAGGAACCAGATTGTGCGATTATTTACAGGAACTAATTTCTTGGAAGTTTTTGCTGCACCATCACTATCTCCCTGCAGCAGAAGACACTAGGAGCTCAATGTTTTCATGAATATTTTCACTATTTGAACATTTAAACAACATTGGTTGAGCTTGCACTACTGTTGAGATGTAAAGACAACCGTTTAATGGTTCAAAACAGGTCTTTCTACGATTTTTGTATTTTAAAATAGCACTGGCATGTTGGTTTATGACAACACTGAGGGTTACCTTGATCTAAATTCTCTGGTTGCATGTAGTAACCCCACCTTTGGTAGCAAGGTGATTAAAAATCTTTTAAATGTAAAGCCAAGTCAGATCGAGCAGAAACAAGACCAGGGGTGTCAAACTCACTTAAAAAAGGGGGCCAAAATTAAAACCTTTTTCAAACTAAAGGCCAAGTTCATAAACTATGTTAACTCAAGTCAGATACCAAACATCTTTTCTTGGTCACGGGTTCCTCAACAAGAGTTTGATTGGTCTCGTTCTCTGTTGTGCTTTCAACATCATAATCAAAGATCACGGAAAAAAGTCAAATGAATTAAAAAAAAAAGGTATTTTACGTTTCACTTATCATCTTGGGGGCCAGAAAAGAGGTCAACGAGGGCCACATTTGGCCCCCAGGCCTTGAGTTTGACACGTGAACAAGACCAGATGTGCAGCAGTGGATGGACAAATAAAACCAGACAAATTCAAGCACATAAAAGAATATGTAACTTTTTTACACAAAGGATGTGATAAACTCCAGAGAAAATGTAAAGATCACATCTCGGCATCATGAAAACAAAGGTTAGATCATCAAACTACAGACCTCGTGCCTGGAGAGCAGTCTTTTGACAGTTGTCAGAACGTTTTTATTTGTGGTCTTAGTGTCGTTTCCTGAGGTGAAAGTGTTCTGCCCTCAGGAGTGCTCAGATTGGATGCCTGTCATTCCTTCTGCCAGCCCACTGGAGCCTCGCAGCTGTTAGTAAACGCACGTACGTGCGCACGCACACTGTTGGATTAGTTGGGAGTTTGTACAAAATTAGGCAAACATGTTATTAAACCAACTAAACAGTAACCTGTCAATAAAAACAGCTTTGTCTGGTAAAACTGGTGTCTTTTATGTAGAAAAAGTTCATGGTTAAAAAAAATAAATAAATAAAAGCTGAACCAGCCTTAAAATCAGGCTGTAGAAATAATTTAACAAGATACATCTGTATTACTGAATAAACAAGTAACTACTGGAGTTAAACCTGAAATCTGAATGTTTTTATTGCCTTTAACAAGCAGTCTGTTGGCTGAATAGGTGGTATAGTTCACGCTTATGACGCATTCACACTATTGGGATCCATTTTTCCCCCGTAAATTTTTCAGCATCTTTTTCATTCCACAATTAAAATAGCACATTTCAACAAATCATATATCAAAATGTTCAGCTTGTTCAGGAGAAGGGTGCTTGACTTTTGGCATTAGTGCAACTTTAGCTTTTTGAAATATTTAGCCTTTTCTGCCATTATTTCCTCATATAAAATGAACTGAGCTCATTTTACATCCTTCACATCTTTAGATGTGTTTACAACCTTTTACTGCGCCTTTCACATTTTTTCTGGTTCAGCTTCTTTCAGCTTCCTTGGGCAAATTTAAACTTTTTTCAGCTAATTTCAGCTTTTTTTCAGATAATTTCCACTTTTTTTGCTCATTTATACTGTACTTCTTTCATCATATAATTGGGCAAACGTCCTTTCTGCTTTCGTCTGCTAATTTAAGCTTGTTCTACCTTTTCAGCTAGATTTTTTGCTTTTTTATTTATTAATTTTTTTTAGCTAATTTAAGCTGTTTTCTGATAAATTCAAGTTTTTCATCTACTTTTAGCCTAATTAACTTCTTTATGCTAATTTTAGTTTGTTATGCTCCTTTTAGCTTTGTTATGCTAGTTTCAGCCTTTTCTGCTCTTTCAGCTAATATTTAGTTCTTTTGATACACATTTTAACTTTTTTCAGCTAAATCCACATTTTTTTTTAAGCTCACTGCAGATACCCTGATGCATGCTCAATAATCCAGGTAGAAAAATCTAAAAAAAGCTAAGTCTGGTCCTCTGGACAATAAATGTCCAGAGGACCAGACTTAGCTTTTTTTAGACTCATTGCAGATCTTTCCACTTCCTTCAGGTAGTTTAAGCTTCTTTCTACCTTTTCAGCTACTTTTCAGCTACAGTATTTTTTTTAGCTAAATTCAGCTTCTTCTTCTTTTTTTTTTTTTTTTTTTTTTTTTTTTTTGATTTTAGCTAATTTCCTATTTTTTGTGCTCATTACGGCTTATTTAAACCCAGTTCAGCAAATATGTGCTCTTTTTGCTTTCTTCTGCTAATTTAGGCTTGCTTTTCCATTTCAGCTACAATTCAACATGATTTTTTTTTAACTTAATTGCAGCTGTTTTTCTGCAGTTTCTTCAGCAATAAGCATTCTGCATTTTCATAGGAAATGCAGTTTCTCTAATTTGTATTAAGATAATTTCAGACAGAACAGACTGAGGTTCATGCATGGTGATGTCATAGTTTTAGTAATTTAGTAATACTAGCAGTATGGATTGGGAAGGACAAACATGTTGATATCTTCACTGTTTTGATTGAGCCTGAAATACCTGGACATTTATTTATTTTGGAGGATTATTTGCTGAACTTCTTTTAATAAAAAAAAAAGAAAAAAAGAAAAAATGGTTAACCTGTAAATGTGCCAAAATTAGCCATGCAAGCTAGTATCCATGTGCAGTTTCTGTAAAATTGATGGTATGACAATAAAAATAAATAAATACAAACACATAAACAACAACACACATGAGCTAACTCGTGAGTCTGAAAAAAATACACAAAAAATAAAGCAAGCAGTAACACGGAGGTTAACAAAAGTTCCTTCAGATTGTGTTTCAGTGACCAAACCAGTGAAACCACATAAACCACTTATTAGAAAACAAATAACTCCACCAAGGCCAATAATCCAGACCAGTTTTCAGATGTCCTACAACATCATGTAACAAATTAAATATTTAGGTATGGTTACAGTTTCATCCTGAAGGATATTTTACTTGTAAAGATCCTGCATGTTGTGTGACTTTGTCCTTTCACGTCTGATCCTAGTCGCCTTACTGTAGATACCCGTCAGGTTATACTCTTGTCTTTTCTGTCTGTTCTTGTTCTTTTCATCATGCTGCTTCTCTTCCTCCTTATCATGCTCCATTGGTTTGAGTGTGCAAGCTCAGTATGGGCCCCTGCATGTCAAAAATGCTGCATCGTGTTTATTCTATCAAAGCATGGCCCCAGATGCTTCACGATAGCTTTGAACCAACATCCACACATGGCCAAACCACGGTGGCAGCTTCAGTCTCTGTTCTGCTGGAGAGAAGCAAAATCATAAAAAAATACAAGAAAGGCCGCCTGACTACACAAGGGTGGAGCACATCTTGTTGTGATCCATTTTTCTTCCGTACGTTTTTCGGCGTGATTCTCGTCCCCCAGTTTTCAACAAATCATAAATGAAAACTCTTTCTGGACAATCCTGCTATGACTTGTGGTATCGGTGTAACTTTAGCTTTTTGAAACATTTAGCCTTTTCTGCCATTATTTTCCTCATAGAAAATGAACTGAGCTCATTTTATATCCTTCAAATTCTCAGATCTGTTTACAACCTTTGCTCCTTTCACATTTTGTTCTGGCTCAGCTTCATTTCAGCTTCCTTGTGCAAAATATTCAGCTGCTTTCAGCTGTTTTTGCAGCTGTTTTGTGCTCTTTCAGATACTTTCTGCTAACTACAACATTTTTGTGTTTCTTCTAACTTCAGCTTGTTATGCTCTTTTTAGGTTATTTCTGCAAGTTTCAGATTTTCCTACTATTTCATGCTACCGTAATTAAGTTTTTTTCAGCTAATTTCAGGTTAAGCTTTTTTCTGCCTTTTTGGCTACCTTTTACATGTTTTTTTTTTGTGTGCAAATTTTACCTTGTTTTAGATGATTTCCGATTTTTTTTTAAGCTCATTTCTCAATTTTTTAGCTCATTTCCGCTTACCAGTATTTAAACCTAATTCAGCAAATATGTGTTCCTTCTAATTTCTTCTGCTAGTTTAGGCTTGTTCTTTCATTTCAGCTACAATGCAGCCTGCTTAGCCTCTTTAGTTAATTTCAGCTGTTTTTCAGCAAGTTCTTCTGCAACAAGCATTCATACTGCATTTTTGCTGAAAATGCAATTTCTCTAGTTTATTGTACATTTCCTGCATGAAACGCAGACATCTTAATTTAGGTATTTTTATTTTGAGCAGCATTTGCTGGCCATGAAGTGCCACATATACACCCATGACAGAAACAACTGTTTATGTAATTTATTTACATCATACACACAGGTTTTAAGGCAACTACCGTACCTTTATATTTTGGATATCCTAAGTTTTCAGAAATTACATCATAATTTCCACAAGTTGCATTGTTTTAAAGGTATTCACTGCAGATTCACATCAAAGTCATAAAGTCTTATAAAAGCCACACAACATTTTATTTAAATGGATGTGAAGTCAGGTTAGGAACATTTGCAACTGGGTGCAACCTACCGTACATGTGTTTGTTTACCTACAGAAACAACAGAAGTGACTGAAACAATTTATTCTGGTATGTATTTATATCCATATTTCTTGAGTAATTTATGTTGGTGTTAAACTAGAGCTGAAATGTTGAAACAGTAAACTTGTCTAGAAGAAGTTTTGCAAAAGCCGAGAGGGTTTGAATGCTGAGCTCTGTCTTTTTGGCAACCGCATGGCTTAATATGTACTCTTGACGTCTGTCGTACTCCATCTTTAGTCTGATATTTTCACCTAATCATCTTCTCCGAGATCCTACGCTTGTCTGATTCTTTTTTTTATTTTATTTGACCTTTAATTTTCCAGGTTAGTCTCACTGAGCCACGAGAACTCATTTTCAAGAGAGACCTGTTAGG